>OX451348.1:4375525-4585875 GCA_949629155.1 Myopa testacea | reverse complement strand
TGCTATTTTCATGATTGCACAATTGCACTGGGTAAGGCCAACTTCAAATGGCCATGGTGACCAAATCCTTCCGAGTGCACTAAAAGTTTTTACTGATTCTGAAAGGTATTGGAGTAGGCTATCGAACCTTATATACCACTTAGCCAAGTTATGTTTTTCGTTGAACAAAATGTCTCACTGAAAAATCATGAAAAATTGCTCTGGGTAAGGCCAACTTCAAATGGCCATGGTGACCAAATCCTTCCGAGTGCACTAAAAGTTTTTACTGATTCTGAAAGGTATTAGAGTAGGCTATCGAACCTTATATTCCGCTTAGCCAAGCTATGTTTTTCGTTGAACAAAAGTTTTCGCTGAAAAATCATGAAAATAGCACAATTGCACTGGGTAAGGCCAACTTCAAATGGCCATGGTGACCAAATCCTTCCGAGTGCACTAAAAGTTTTTACTGATTCTGAAAGGTATTGGAGTAGGCTATCGAACCTTATATTCCGCTTAGCCAAGTTATGTTTTTCGTTGAACAAAATTTTTCGCTGAAAAATCATGAAAATAGCACAATTGCACTGGGTAAGGCCAACTTCAAATGGCCATGGTGACCAAATCCTTCCGAGTGCACTAAAAGTTTTTACTGATTCTGAAAGGTATTGGAGTAGGCTATCGAACCTTATATTCCGCTTAGCCAAGTTATGTTTTTCGTTGAACAAAATTTTTCGCTGAAAAATCATGAAAAATTGCACTGGGTAAGGCCAACTTCAAATGACCATGGTGACCAAATCCTTCCGAGTGCACTAAAAGTTTTTACTGATTCTGAAAGGTATTGGAGTAGGCTATCGAACCTTATATTCCACTTGGCCAAGTTATGTTTTTCGTTGAACAAAACTTATCGCTGAATATTGGGGAAGAAGCTTCACCGTCTGAGACACCTCACTTCCTCAAATGTAAAAATTTTTTCAAAATTAAGCTTAATCTTTGAAGTATATATATTATTCTTTTGAAATATGCATATTTGTTGCTCAAAATATATATTTCGTTGAACAAAAGAGCGCTACTATTGAAGCCATTACTTTGGAATGAGTACAAAATTCAAATTCGTATTCGTGTTTAGGGTTCAGATCTTTGCTAAGTTATCGTCGCATTTACGAATTTATCTTCACGCACTTACTCTTTTTACAAATAAAGTGGGATATACGAGTACTTATTTACATTTTTTCTTATTGTTGTTCCCACAATTTCTTCTCATAGCCCCACTTGCCATACGTGTGTATACAAAGGATAGTGCATTGATATACAAGCATGTAATAAAAATATAAACGGATATATGTAATATTATAACAGACAAATAATACTTAGATGTCGAATACAAACAAAAAAATTGTATGACCATTTCGCGATAGCCAACCAAAAAATTTTTCATCCAAATAAAGCGTTGCCACATAGCACTTTAGATGCTAGTCATAAAGAAGTGTTATAAAAGCTTCACTCATTGACAGCAATATCGCCTTCTTTTTCTTTCTTCCCCATGATCGAAAACACTTTGTTCACTTCTGCATTCATCGAGATGTGAATTTTGTTTTGTACTCTTTCATAAACAATTTTCGTTTATGTGAGGATTTCGCATGGCTTTCTTTCAATTAGTTTTCTTCTTTACGTTCGTTGTCCAAGCGTCGTGCAGAGATATTATTATTATGGGGAGTAGCGCACCGCGACTATATGGTCTATTGTGCCCCCTTCATAGGTCCTGTGTATTACAGTGTTTTTTCCACCCTAGGCTTCTGAGGAAGCTCAAGAGGATTCAGGTCATCGAGTTCCTGATTCCTAGGTCAATGAGAGCCCAAGTGCTCCATCCTTCTCCGAGTAACAGCCTCGCATTCGGAGAGCAGGTGCTCTGGCGTCTCACGGCCGTTTCCACAGAAGCGGCAGTCGTCTGCTGTTTCAATGCTCAATTTCTTGAGGTGTCCTTTAAGTCTACAATGACGATGAGAAACCCCGTCAATATTCTTAGATTGTTTCTAGTGAAGTCGAGGCAGATTTTTGCCCTTTTCGGATTATATCCTCCGATTAGGAGTTTAACCTACCCGTGCCTAAGAGTTCCGTTCCAGTATGATTTCCTGCTGCCTGCTCTCACCTGCTCGCCTCCATGTTCGTGTGCAGGCCGATTCCTCAGTATGGTTCTGGCCCCACGAATAGGTTACCAGCACACTTTTCTCGCCAGCTCTTCTGCCAGCTCATTGCCTGTTATTTCTGCATGTCCTGGAGCCCAAAGCAGTTTTAGTTTGTTTTCTTTGCCAAGATTACTAAGTTTTCCTAGGCATTCCCAACCTAGTTTTGATATTATTTCAGAGAATGCTTTTACCTTAATAGCTGCTTGGCTGTCTGACATTATGACAATGTTCTGTCCTCTAACCTTGTCGCTTAGGTTCAGTTCCGCACCTAATATATATATATGATATGCCTAATATATATTTATGGCGAGCACGTCTGCCTGGAAGATGCTGCGTGTATTCCCCATTGGCTCTCAGTGCATTATGCGGGGTCCCGCGATACCTGTCCCCAAGCCTGCAAGCTTCTTAGAGCCATGCGTGTACCATTTTTGGGTGTGCGCCCCTATGTGGTACCTGAAGCAATCTTTGCTCCATTGCTCTTTATTGCTGATTACTACCTTAAATTTCTTAAAGCTGTATTGTGTATTCATATCGTCCCTTGAGTAGGCGACGAGTGGAATATCCTTAGCTGCTTTATTGTTGATTATATGCTTGCTGTATACTCCTTCCCTCGCAAAGCGCAGCATAGCTCTGTCCAATATCTGCCTCATTACAAGGTGTAGTGGGGTCAGGTCTAGTAAAGCCTCCATGGCTACTGTTGTACACGTTCTCATTGCCCCCGTGATGCGCAGACAAGCGAGTCTCTGTAGCTTAGTTAGGGAGCTCCTAACCGTTAGCAGGTGAGACCACCTGTCCCAGACGATGCTACCATGTGTTATTATTGGCCTTACTATAGCAGTATACATTCAGCACATATGTAATACGTGGGTTCGAGCTCCACGTCCTTCCTGCTAGATTCCTGCATATCAGTAACGACTTTGTAGCTTTCTTGGTCATTGATTCGACATGCGCTTTGCAAAGTAACTTAGAATCTAGGATCAGACCTAGGAATTTCACATCTGATTTCACGTCAATGACTACGCTGTTGCGTCGGATATCATGCGTATTATGAAGTTTCCGTTTTCTTGTGAAGGCCACAATGGTGGTTTTCGATGGATTGATGTTTAGTCCCACATTGCTGCACCATTTCTTCGTAATCATAGTCAATGGTCCGTTCTGGACTATGTCGCACAGTGTTTCCTCGAACTTTTCTCTGGCCACTATGTCAACGGCAACTCAATGCCTTTGCCTGTAAGAGTGCTGAGGAGTTCGTCCACCACAAGCGTAACGTAAGGGAAGGGAAACCCTCCCTGTCCACATCCTTTTGTCGTGAGTATTTTAATGGGTGAATCGTCCATCCTGCTTTCACCTGTCCTTGTACGGAGCATTGCTCCAATCCACCTGCAGATTACTGCGTCCACTCCTTTTTTTCTAACACCGCTCCATGGGATTTGTTTTCAAAGGCCCCTTTCTATGTCAAGAAATGCGCAGATCACAGTTTCTTTCTTCTCCAGGGCTCCCTGGATGTTCCCCGTTAGCTCGTACAGATCGGAGTCAGCCGATCTTCACTTTCTGTACGGATGCTGGCTTGGGTGGAGTTGTGAGTTCCTGCAGGGTGATTTCCCTGATTTGGTTATCAATAACTTTCTCCATTGCCTTAAGCATGAAGGAGGTTAAGCTAATTGACCTGAATGATTTGGGTGAATTGTAGTCTTTCCTCCACGTTTTGGGTATTTTCCTCCACGGGTGAGGAATATACCCCAATGCTAGACTTCTCCTAAATATTCTAACTATATGCTTCAGTTCCTGCTTGCCTTCTTGTAGTAAAGACGGAAAAGACGGGATTATCCCGTCTACCCCCGGTGAAACGGGGCGAATGAGCCTATTGCCCAGTCGACCTTTTCACTCGTGCATATGTTGGAGGCTGTCATCTAATCTACTCTCTTCTTTATACTTTATACTTCTGTCCTTTCACTGAGGTGGGTTTCAATAGCATCCGGAAAGTGAAGTCGGTTTCAATAGCACCCGTATTCAGAAGAACCCTCGCCCTGTGTTCCTCACTAGTGGTGTAAGATCCATCGGGCAGTTTCAGTGACATCGCCATTTCCACTCGACTTTTGGTCATCACTTTATGGATTCTATCCGGTGCGGGGATAATCTCATCACAGAATTTCTGAAAACTATTTCTCTTAGCTTTCCTCATACTTTTATTATAGTTTGTCAACATGTGGTGGTATCTGTGCCAGTCCTCGGTTCGTTTAGCAGTTCTAAACAGCTTCCGTACTTCGGTTCTTAGCCTGGTCAATTCAGTATTCTTTAATAGGAAAAGATGAATAGTACGCATTAATTATCGCTCTATTGAATTCTTCTACATCATGGTCAACCCCAAGGGGTTGGACGGCTTTTTGGCCACCCTCGGGTTTCAATTACTTTAAAATTCTGACCGAGTTCATTGGAATAATGTTCCCAGGAGGTGTTCCTAGGACTACGCCTAGGGGCACTCACGAGGGTCTGCCATAGATGAAGTACTCTATGATCATATGATCTGACATAGAGGGTTCATTTGTGACTTTCTAATGTCGCATGAAATTTCTAATCCTACAGTTGCCAAGAGTTAGGTCTAGGACTTCCTCTCTGGTTCTTGTCACAAAAGTGGCGGTATTCCAAACATTATGAATATTTAGATAAGAACTACTTATATATTCGGATGCGTCGCATCCGATGAGGAGTGGTAGATCCCGCCGTCTGCAATGGCCCACCAAGTTGGCAAATTCCCTGCTTGGAATGTCGTCACTGTCCCCAGGGAAGTAATCGGAGGCTATAACTATGAGCCGAGGAGTTCCGTTCAGTTCTACCCTGGTCTCGACCGCCACTAGATCTCGGCTTAGAAATTCTGAAATACAAACATTGTTGTATGTCGCGATCACGATTTCCTGTTCCGGGTGATATGAACCTTCAAGGCCAGTATTATTATTATTTTCATAATAAAACTCCGTGAGTGAGTCAAGGCCAAGTTCATACCATTAATGCAACCACAGCACTTTGCTTGGTAAGCCAGAAGCTCCAGTCAAGCTTTGGTTAAACTAAATTCGAAAGCCAAGCCAGCAATCATAGCAGTTTGCATGGAATGGATTGTGGAAGCTAACTTTCAGTGGAATTGGACGTGTGGGTACCCTACACACGTTTAAAAATTAGGCGTGGCAATGGTCTAATTTTTTTCCTTTACAATATCAAATAGCCTATGATGATAGAGAATATTCGTGCCAAATTTGATGAAAATATCTCTATTTATTCTCCTTTAATCGTGTTTTATTTAATTAGTGGGCGGACTACGTCAATTTGTGGTAGTCTGTTTTGGTCAGAGACAGTGGACTTCTTGACAAAATTTCAACCGCAATTCGTTCTACAAGCTGAGAAATTGAGTTATAAGCATGGATGAATTTATATTCCCTATAAAAAGTAGGCGTGGTCCGATTTTGCCCATTGTCAATCCCAATGAGTTTTTATTGATAGACAATATTCGTGTCAAGTTTGATGAAGATATCTCTCTTCGTTCTATTGTAATCGTGATTTCCACCGACAGACAGACAGACGGACGGCAGAGCTAAATCGACTCAGGAGGTGATGCTCATCAAGAATATATATACTTTTGTATACCTGTCACGCTTCCTTTAATGCGTTACAAACGGAACCAGTAAGTGAATATATCCTCATCACTTCGTGTGTAGGGTATAAAAACACGAGTCGACGACAGCGACGTAGTTTGAATTCGCTCAAGGACTGTATCGATACGGTGTTGGGACGATCTTAATAGTAGCCATCTGCTACTGTGGATTAAAATAAAAGGTGGTTAAATTTTGATATAAGACGATTTTGATATTGATTTTGAATAAGACACAAATTATTTAGGAAATTATTGTCATTTCTTTTTATTATGATAATATTGGTATGATTATGTATGGAACAAAATATCGGCCAAATGGCCGGCGCGAACTCGGCGGCACACCTCCATCCGATTCCAAATAACCCCAAAGTAAGAAGTCCAACGGTGTCAAATCACATGATCTTGGCGGCCAATTGACATCGCCACCACGTGAGATAACACGGCCATTTAATTTGTCGCGCAAAAGAGCCATTGTTTCGTTAGCTGTGCGGCAAGTGGCACCCTCCTGTTGAAACCACATCCATATCTTTCAATTCGGGCCATAAAAAGTTCGTTATCATTTCACGATAGCAAACACCATTCACAATAACTGTCTGACCGGCCTCATTTTCATAATAAGCCTGAATAACTTTAACGCCTTGCTCGATTGTGTATCTTTCCATGGTTTAAATTGAGTTAGTCTGAAATTGAGAAATGTCAAATGAAATGCAGAAAAAACTTGACCTTTAGATGTGGTTTACATTCAACATCGGCCCTTAAAATTTAACCACCCTTTATATGCTGAATTGGCTGCAAAGAGTAAGTCAGTTGTCGACATCCGAATAGGATCGCTCTCCCAATTCTAGTACAAAGACCAGTAATCGCGCCGGAATATTTGTACAACTTAATAGTCATTAGAATACATAAAAAACATAAAATAAAAGACAAGTGTTTTATTTACAGTGAAAAAATACTTACATGGAATAAAGTTCAAAAAATTGGTGACCCCGTTACAAACACGAGAGTGAATAATTGACTATACAATTGTAGTCACTTTTTCACTCTTGGATTGCCAAACAAACACAAAGATGGAGAACAAAAATAAAATTAGAGAAAGTGATTCCGCCGCGCGTGCTGAAACCTCAGTCGAGGAAAAGCCGAGGAGTCGGTCCTCGCAGGACTATAACCACAACGGAAAAGCCACGCGTAGGCAAAAAGTCAGAAGTAACGCCAGTGGTAGTAAAGCTGCCACCAATTGGCACGCGAATCCAGAATCCTGGTTTGCTCAAATCGAGGCGCAATTCCCGACGACACTTGTATCGTCCGAAAATGAGAAGTTCAATACGGTTGGCGGCGCAATCGAATCGAAGGTGCTCGAACACGTATAATCTAATAACCTTAAAGCAAGAATGCTCTATCAATTCGCTGCATCGGAACAGCAAAAGCTCCGACAGTTGTTATCAGTGATGGACCTAGCGAGCCGCGCTTGCGGACAAGGTACAACAGGTCGAACTTCTACAAAGACGGTTTATCCGGTTGGAGGACGCACTGTACGGAAAGGCAATTACGTTCCATAGTCGGATAGACATCGCGGACGTCAAACGCTTTATATGGCAGCACTGGACGAAGTATATAGTGACGAAGTCATCTACAGTATTGTGCATAACCTATGCAACATTTCCAGTGACAGTGAAGAAAGCTCCATAACATTATTAACATATAAGTTAAACAAAGAAAATTACATTTATTTACTTCTTAATATAGGGTCCGCCAAATAACTTTTTTTTTTTTTTTAAATGCGAGTGTAGCTTCGGCTGTGTGGCACGTAGCGCCGTCCTGTTGAAACCAAATGTTGCCAATATCCTCCTCTTCAACATGGCCCGATAACGATCGCCATTGACTGTAACGGCCACTCCTTGCTCATTTTCCAAGAAAAATGGCCCAATTATGCCTCTGGACCAAAATCCGCACCAAACAGTGACTCGTTTTGGGTGCACCGGCTTTTCAATGTATGCGTGCGGGTTTTCTGTGCCCCAAATGTGACAATTTTGCTTGTTTACAACCCGCCAAGATCAAAATGAGCTTCATCTGAAAAGATGATTTTTTTGGCAAAATCGGCATCGGATTTTCAAAGTAATGTCGCAATATTTCCCAGCGTTGTTCAAGCGTATACACAACCATATTAGTTCAACGGAAGGCAAAACTAATTATCCGTCAAATCAGAAGTGGTACCATTCACGAAATAAGCACTAGTTGAAAAAAAACGTTAGATAGCGGACCCTATATTTATTTACTATATATCCAAAACAATAACAAACGTTCTCTCCAATAACGGTAAATATGAAAATAAAACCAAAAACCAGTAAGAAAGCTATATTCGACCTGTCCGAATCTTAGATACCCTACACCTAAAAGTTTATAGAAATTTTTAGCAATTTTAAGAATTAAGGTTTTATACTAATGCATTTTTTTATAAATTGATTCTATATTTACATGACTTATATTCGTTTTATTTGCTCGTTTACAAATCCGAACAAAGATTATTTATAGAAAATTCCATATTAATTAATAACATATCATAAAATTACAGACTTATATAAGGATTTATGTAGGACGATTGTGCCATATTACACTTCTGTCCATGTAACCTAAAAGTATGCGCGCCACGCCCATTTTCTGCAACGTAAAATATAGTAATGTCGCTCGATATTGAAATTTTATTGTCATATCTTAAAAACTAGAAGAAATATGTGGTTTTAAGGAAAGTTATCACATTTAATCACAGATAAATAGTAGGCGTGGTTGTTACCCGTTTTCAAAACAAAATAACTGGCTTAGTAGTTTTATTATTGTGTTCAAATTTAAACTTTATTTACGTGGTATTAAGTTTGTTTTCATGAACTCTACTGTATAAGCAGTGTAAAAGTGGGCGGACCGCGCTCAGTTTTGCTGTAATAATGTTTTATTAGAAAAAAAGTTGTTATGTAAAGTTTGATTCAGGAAGATTACATATTTAACAATATAACCATTTAAGACCCTATTTGGCCTGTATAACCTAAAAGTAGTCGGATCACGCCCATATTTGGCATATTAACGGATGAAGTTACTCTATACCCAGAAATAAAATTGTTGTCATAACTAAAAAACAACGGCTGATATCTAATTTTTACTAAAAAATAGGCGTGGTGGTGGACCGATTTTGCCCATTTTCAATACCAACCTGCACACCCTAAGAGAAAATGTTTCTGTAAGATTTCATCACGATATCTTCACCGGTTCTCCTGTGATCGTGATTTCAACAGACAGTCAGACAGACGGACGGACATGGCTAAATCTACTCAGGAGGTCACGCTGATCAAGAATATATATGTATACTTTTCTGTACCTATCGTCTATATTTCTATGCGTTACACATTTCGTGACAAAGTGAATATACCCTTAACCTTAAGGTGTAGGGTAAAAAAGTAAAAATATCATGTGCAAATCCTAAGCAACTTTATCTAATATTTAGTATAATAGCCATTATTTTTTATACAGCTAAACAAATTCGAGGTATTAACTCAACTAGCTTTGTAATGCTGCTGTTTGGGATGTTTTCCCCTTCTTCCTTTACTGCAGTCACCAAATCCGTCTTATTTTTTAAGCGGCAAGTATCTACGTTACGTTTTAGTATTGAAAATAGGTTTCCGATCAGATTTAGATTGGTTGACTGCATCGGCCAGTAAGCACCCTTACCTCTTTAGAATAACAGGAGTCCTTAACATAATTTGCGATATGTTTTGGGTCGCTGTCGTGTTGAAATTGAAATGTTGCTTAGGTTATGCACAATACTGTGCGTCGGAAGAAGCGGGTGCTCTGCTTCCCCGTGTTGTTCACCACGCCCCGTCCAAGCCAAATAAACCAACGGCAGTTGCATCAAACCGAGAGACAGGATGCGAGACCACCATGTCTGCAGCAGCAGCAAGACGCCGGTACCGCACGCAAGGAGAAGTACATAGGATGCGCCTATACCTGGTTTGTGCTGGTACCACCTACACCATGGCTATCAATTGAAGGCCCCGTGCTACTGGCCAAAAAACGAAGACCAATGCCCGACAACTCAGGTAAAGCTTTATTAAAGATACGGCAACAAGCCGCAAATATTTAATAGAAACAGGTACACACATGTTAGTAATTCCCCCACTAACGGAAATTCGGGCAACCTGCTTCATATAAACTGTAGCGGCCAACGGTTGGGGCATTGCGACCTTTGGGAGGAAGCGAATAAAGCTGGGCCATGGCATACGTCGAGAACTTACATGGGAATTTATCTTAGCTAAAGTAAGAAGCCCCATAATCGGCCCAGATTTTCTCAAGCACTACCGTCTATTGGTCGACATGAAACAAGAGACTAATAGACGAAACCACTAACATCCACGCGGAGGACTTGTCCGACCCGTAAAAGGCCAAATATTCGAGTCAATTTATTTGCTGGTAAATGAGGCTGACTTGGCCGTGGTTACGCTACCGAGCATACTCAACAATTGGGACTGTTTTGTCCTAAACAAAAAGTCCTACTCGTTTAGCATTGGATCGTTTGGAACCTTTAAATAACCTCGACGTGGTTCTTGATCATAAGCTGCGTTTTCATATACATATTGACCATGTAACTAATAGAGCCAGTAGTATATTAGGTTTGGGTTGGTCCAAAGAGTTCAACGATCCATACAGTACAAAAAGTTTATACTCAGCACGCAACGCCAGTTTGCCCATATTTCAGCTATATCCACAAACTTGAATCAATGCAGAAGCAGTTCTTACTTTTCTGTCTACGAAATCTTCACTGGGAAACATCTCTACGTATGTCGTATGGGACAAACTTTGCGGGTGTGTCAGCTGAACATTCACCACAGTAGAGCAGCTTCAGCAATGATGATGCGACACTTTGAGGAAGATAAGCTGGACATAGCCTTGGTACAGGAACCCTGGATACTTCATGGTAATATTAAGGGACTATCTTGTAAAGGGACTAGCCTCTTTTTGTCGCTAGGTGAGGGAAGGAAGCGGACCTGTGTATTGGTGAGACGGGGTGTCCAAGCGATACTCATGACTCATCTGTGTTCTCAAGACCTAACGGTCGTGAGGATCGGTAGCGGGAACGGCTCCTTTCTGATCGCATCTGCCTACCTGCCATACGACTCATCAGAGCCGCCACCGCCTCTGGAGGTGGAGAGGCTGGTGAGATACGGTGTGGATAGGGGAGAGAATGTGATTATAGGTTGCGATGCTAATGCTCACAGTACAGTGTGGGGCAGCTCCGACGATAACCGCAGAGGCGAGAATATTCTCGAATTTGTGAGTAAATTTAACCTGCAAATCGTAAACAGGGGGTCTGAACCAACTTTTGTAAACTCGATAAGAAGTGAGGTTATTGACCTAACCCTGGCAAGTCTTGGAATATTAGATAGACTATCGCACTGGAGGGTCTGGGACAGGCTAACCATGTCCGACCACCGGGCCATTCGGTTCGATGTCTCGTATGGACTGAGACGGCGGCGAGGAAGCAGGTTAATAAGGATCCCAAGGAACACGGATGGTCATTTGTACCGGGAACTTCTGAAGGGATCTATGCCTGAGGTGAACAGAATGCCCAGGAACACGACAGAAGTGGAGATCGAGGTGAGGAGGTTAAACTCTGCCGTGATCTCTGCGTATGAAAGAGCGTGCCCTCGGACCGTGGTGGAGGAAGAGGACTCTGTTCCCTGGTGGAACGAAGAACTGGAATCCATGAAGAGGGAGACGAGAATGGCCTTTAATCGGTACATGAGGCACAAAGACTCAGTGGCTTGGACTGATTACAAGGAGAAGAAGAAACGGTTGAAGAAGACCCTTCGCAAGAGGAAGAGGCAGACGTGGAGGGACTTTTGCACCAATACGAAGGATATCTCTGATGTATGCAAATTACAGAAGCTGATATCAAAGGATCCAGGATCCAAAATGGGACTCATCCGAAACAAAGATGGAGTCCTGCTGGAGACACTGGAAAAGTCTACTCAAGAGATGGTAGACAGACACTTTCCCGGGAGCATCGTACACACTGGGGCCTGGCCATCTGTGCGCAGATGGTATCACAGGTCGGAGAGGAACGAGGCGGAAGGGATAGTGACGAGGAACGGGATAAGAAGTGCGATGATGACGTTCTCCCCGTTTAAGACTCCGGGACCGGACGGGATATTCCCTGCTCTGCTTCAGTGGGGCCAGGAGCAGCTGCTCGAGCGATTGCGGGGAGTATTCGTGGCATGTCTGGCAATGGGTTATGTGCCTGGTGTTTGGAGGGAGGGAAGAGTGGTATTCCTACCAAAACCAGGAAAGAAGGACTACACGGAAGCCAAATCCTTTAGACCGGTCTGCCTCACCTCTTTCGTCTTAAAGACGATGGAGAGGGTGGTGGTGGACTATCTAGAAGGAACAGTATTTGTGGAACGTCCTTTAAGTAGATTTCAGCACGCATACAGAGCGGGGAGATCTACGGAGACCGCCCTCCACGACCTGGTCGGGGTGGCGGAAAAGGAACTTATGAACGGAGGCATCGCTATGACCATTTTTATGGACATAGAGGGTGCTTTCGATAAGATCTGTTTTGGAAGATTGAAACTAGCCCTGGAGGCCCGTGGGCTCAACCCGGTCGTTATTAACTGGATTGAATTCATGCTGCGCCACAGGGCGGTAAATCTGCAATGTGGGAGTCATAGGCTTAGAGCGATAGTGACGAGGGGATGTCCCCAGGGAGGGGTATTATCACCAATCCTTTGGAACATCACTGTTGACTCCCTGCTTCATAGGCTGGACTCAAGGTGCATACATACAATAGGATATGCAGACGATATAGCGGTGATGGTGAGAGGAAAATATATTAACACCATGCGGGATGTAATGCATGGGGCGCTCTCCACTGTAGAAAGATGGTGTAGAGAGCAGGGCCTCACCATCAATGCTACTAAGACGGATATGATCCTCTTTACAAGGAAGAGGAAAATTCCGGACTGGAGTCCTCTAAGGATTTTCGGATCCGAAATCAACATCTCCCGAAGGGTTAAGTACCTAGGAGTAATCCTAGATAGCAAACTTACCTGGAAGGAGCATGTGCTGGAGAGGACTAGGAAGGCAAAGACTGTGCTCTTTCAGTGCAGAAGAGTGTGTAGCCTTCGATGGGGTTTATCTCCAAACAAGGCACACTGGATCTACACTGCTATGGTTAGACCCTGTTTGACGTATGGCTCAGTTGTCTGGTGGCATAAAGCAGATCAGATAACGATGAAGGCCGAACTGGATAGGGTCCAACGTCTGGCATGCATAGCCATCAGTGGTGCCATGCGCACCACCCCGACCTTCGCGCTGGAGGCGATACTCGGGCTGCTACCGTTGGACTTATTCATTAAGAGGACGGCGGCGCTGGCGGCAATGCGAATGCATAGGAATGCTGTATGGCGTGGTGCGGACTTACCAGCGGCAGGACATGGTCGCATTATGGACATTGTTCGTGCAAAGGTCAGCGATGTCTGCATGCCTGTGGATGGTATGTGCAGGGTGCGAATCATCGATAGGTGGCACGATACTCTGATCGCAGACGGCCGACTGCACGATGAGTGCAGTAAGCATGACTTAAACATCTTCACGGATGGGTCACTGATAGATGGAAGGGCAGGTGCAGGGGTCTTCTCTTCGGAGTTGAACCTCGGCTGTAAGCTCCATCTAGGGAAGTACGTGTCCGTATATCAGGCCGAACTACTGGCCCTGACACATGCTCTGGACCACTTAATTGGCGATCAGGTGCGGAATAGCAGTATCCTGCTAGCACTGGATAACCAGGCGGTGATTAAGAGTATGGCGCGGACGAACGTTAATTCGAGACTGGTGCTGGAGGCTGTCCAGAAGCTCAATGAGTGTGCCCAATACAACAAGGTAACACTCTGTTGGGTCAAAGGGCACATAGGCACAGAACAGAACGAGAAAGCGGACGCTCTTGCTAAGGAGGGGGCTGCTGACTTCTTTTGCGGGCCGGAGCCGAGAGTCGCTCTTAGCGACGGGAAGGTAAGGGCCTTGATGGACGAGTGGCTGTACTCTGAACATGCACGAAGGTGGAGGAACCTCACCACGTGTCGCCAGGCGCGGATGGTTATCATCAAACCGCTTCGCAGCCGTTCGGAGGCTAGACTACTACTCGGATACAGAAGAGACAGTCTTAGCTGGCTAATCTCTTTGATCACGGGGCACGGCAATTTCAGATATCATCTCCATAAGATGGGTCTTGCGGAGGATGTCGTCTGCAGGCTGTGCCTAGAAGATGAAGAGTCGGCGGATCACATAGTGAACCATTGCCCGGCGCTGGCAGCCAGAAGACTCAGTGTGAACGGTCGTAACGACGGCGTTCGACGCTGGGATTCGTGGTTTAAGAACGCACTTGCGTTGACAAGGGACCTGGTCATGAAGCGGGAGCTCGACTCGTTCGGCTGCCTGCAGTGACCAAGGGACGTGGGGGCGAAAAAGGACCTACTCGTTCTGGTCTGCTTCGACTATTCCCCCAAGGAAAGAGGACGGTTTTAGTGGGTAGTCTGCAGCAAGGGAGTCCCACACTATCGGCGGACCTGGTTCAAGCAGGGACACTGGTGTGCGTAAAAGCATTTCCTACCTCAAAAAAAAAAAAAAAAAAAAAAAAAAAAAAAAATGTCGTATGGGAAACATCTCTACGTATACAAGTCTCGGCTTAGGCTGATATATTTATCCTCACTGGTTAATCGCAAATCAATCCTTAATTCCGTTTTTATATCCTACAACCTTAAGGTTAGGGTAGATTCACTTTATCACGAAATGTGGAACTCATAGAAATAGAGAAGATAGATATAAGGAAGTATATATATTCTTGATCAGCGTAACCTCCTTAGTCGATTAGTCATATCTGTCCGTCTGTCTGTGAAAATCACGATCACAGGAGAATCGGTGAAGAGGCCATATTTACTTCTCTATAGGGGAGTAGTCTGTCACTTATCACCCTTTCCAATATCTTCCCGACAGTATCTATTAAACAGATTAGGCTATAGGATGACGGGTCACCTTGATGTTTACCTGGTTTCGGGAGTAGGACCAGCAATTATGTCTTCCATATGGGCGGAAATACTCCCTGTCTAGGGCAAGATTGCATAATGGCAGCGAAATCTCTAGGATTTTCAGCAATAGATTTCTTTAAAACAGGTTCTGGAGCTTTATGTTTTTTCTAATAGCAACAATTTCTTCTGGCATCACAACTATGATTGCATACGAGGAAGACAAATCCCTGGTCCTTTCCGGATGATGTGGCGTCGATATAATTTTAAGCAGATTAGTGCGACAGGTTTAGTCCCAACATCATTGCACAGTTGTCCGAATAAATTCGCTTTAATGCATTTCTGTTATCATGTTTTGGTGAGCCCTATATGTGAATTATTCGCTGAATTGCCTCTTTGCGCGCCTTGCGAATATTGCTGATGAAATCCACGTCGATAATTGACTCTCTTCCAACTCTCCTAAACGTACTCAAGCATCTCCAAATCGAGGCTTGGCTTAGGAGTATGACATCGAGCAACGAAAACCTCTCTTGAAGTGTTTTTTAGTGGTGTTCGTAAAAACACTTCCCCATTCAGTAGCCCATGCACTAAAGTCGACTGCGATAATAACAGATCGTCGTGCTCGTACGTCCGCCACAATATCGCCCAGGATTGCGTGGAAGTCCAAGAAGGAGAGGATCTGCGGCGCGTAGCAGCTCTAGATGTATTCCAGCCATCAATTCGTAGGCATATCCATTGAAAGTAGTGGTTGCTACTTGGATAGGATATATTCCGCAGGCTACTATTCCTGTATTCCCAAGCGATCCGCCGTTCAACAGCTACCATTTGTGACTCTAAATTTCTCGGAAAATATCGCTATGTCCGCTTTTACCTAGAAAATCATTTGTTTCAGGAGTTCTTGCTCTGCCTCACAGTGGTTTAGATTAATTTGAACTATTAACTTTAACTGCGCGCATATAAGCGTTACATTGATCGCTACGGGATATATGGCTGGCTGCCTCGCCTGTTTTAACGCACAAGACATATATAGGCTCCTTCGTACATGCTTTTAAAAAGCATGCCCTTCCTCTTGCATTTTTTATCTGCCGTTGTTTTTGCAGCTTCTGGATTTATGACCAGAGTGCAAACATCTAAAACCTCTTATCGGCTGGTTCAATTTTGACACCTTGCACATAACCCTAAACTAAATTTAAGCTTAACACATTGGTAAGTTTAAGCTTAATAACTTGTTCGCCATATTCACTGGTATAGAAATGATTACTGTGCGTCCATTTCCGTAAGAATTATATAGACTTTTAACCGTCGTATATCCCCCGTTTCAGTCATTTAACCACTTTTTCCACATTTTCAGCAGTCTCGCTGAGTTGCAGAAGCAGCTCTTCCCTCTGTCTATGCCTTATCTTGATTACAGCATGGCTGAATTCTCCGATATTGGCGTCAGAGTAATTGCCGCGCTGTTCTGGCGCTTGCAACTTCGGGTAGCTTATTTTTCTTTGCCGCCAACTGAATCAGCAGCGAGTCTTCTCTGCTCGTCTTAGTTACCAACTCCTGTTTTTCCTTCACTAGTGGAGAGGTCTGGGTGCCGCTCTCGATGGTATGTTTGCTGCCCATTTTTCGGCCAGCTTCCACCAGCTTCAGTCGGCCACCATTTTTTATAACATTTTCGACGATGCAATACTTTAAACCATTCTTTTATTGGCTGATGAATTAAACGTCCCTCCGCCGTTCATTTCAACCAGTGTTCGGAAAACGTTTATTTTTTAAATCGCTCAATTCTTATCCCTCACTGATGATAACAATAATTCCATCCTCATAAGTAAATACCTTTTTTCTTCCAAGTACAAAAAAATACATATGGCTCACGTTCAAAATAATTTCGATCTTTCCAACAAAACTAGCAGTTGGGATAAAAAAAAAATTCTTATCTTCAAATATCAAAAGTCGATCTTTAAAGATGTAAATAATTTCAACGCAGAGCTCGAAAAAAGCAGCGGAAAAGAGTTTGGTTGGTTTTCAGTTGGTTTGCTTCGCGGCAGAGACACTTGAATGCTTGAAAATGAAGTTTTGTTTGTCTTTTGTATGAATATATTTTTGTTGTATGTATTTGGTAAACGATGATTAAAAATGAATTTTGCGTGGTGTAGGTTGTGAGGGAAAGCTGTAAATATGTATTACACAGTATTGACCGCTATATCGTCGTACATGATATTCTACAATAATGAATCTAAACCAGATCCTTGAGGAACGCCACCCGTGATTTTGTAAACCTCAGTGCCGCAATTGGTGTCATATATCAACTTTTTCTTTGGATCTAGTTATTAGTGCTAAAATATACATTGAACCTCGATAAGCACGCTTCTTATGTGCTCCCAATTTGCAGTCTTAAAAGCTACCCCCTAAAAGTACTCCGTTGAGCCACCTTTCCAGCGTTTTCCTGCAATAGCGTCTGGTGTAATATCAAGGACTGTTTTTATGGCGTCAAATATGTGTGCATTATTTATAGAGTACGACTTATTTGATTCCATATCCTGACCAATTTTTTTTTGAAGATCCTTTTTCTGATTTAAATCTTTCACACCAGTTAGAGAAAAGGATGATGCTTTATCGACGCCAGCTAGATTCTTGCGTCCTGCGGGTTCGGGAAACGTTTCTTTTTTATATCGCTCGATTCATATCCTCCACTAAAGACAACAATATTTCCATCCTGATTTATAAGTATCTTTTTCCATGTAAGTTCAGAAAAATACATATCGTTCAGGTTCAAAATAATTTCCATCTTCCAACAAAACTATAAGTTGGGATGAAAAAAATTCTTATCTTCAAATATTTCGGTCCCTCAAGTTGAAAAAATTGCGTTTGCTGACGAATAGCGATCGCAGAAACTTCGGCTTCCAAAGCATAACGATCGTCGGTGATGAAAAAAAGGCAAAGAATCGATCTGTTGTAGGTCAGAATCATTACTCTGGGATTAACAGAGCTCAGCGCTGTTATCACCACATACCTTTTAGCCCAGTGGTTAACAATGCTTAACGTTTTTGTAACGCATACTTTTAGGCTGCACTGTCACAGTAAAGCTCTCTTCTGGGACTTGAATTTAGGTGCTTCTGCTTTTGCTACACCTCAAAATACTCAGAGGGAATATGGCGACACCAACTTCGGGAGAGCAGGCGACCCCAATTGGTAGTAACCTTCGGGTTACGAGGTCTGATCTATATGACTTTACACTGGTACCATGGGGTATAAGTTTGACTAGGTTCTCCGAACATCATACGTGGTTTGGGTCCCAGACGGTCGGCTTGGTCGCCGGTTGACGAATAATTCAACCAAGCATGGGCCATATATAGGGTATAGTCAGAAGGAGTAGATCCTGTGTGTACAGGTGTGCATGAATAGGAACTTTAATGAAGTTCCGAGGTTTCTGTTGTGCGCGATTCTTTATATCCAAGGATATTGACATGTGCACTCTGAGCACACTTAGTGACGCTTGATGTGGGTCTCCATAAATCTTCGTTATTCATCAGGTCAAAATTTCTGACATCTGGTTCTAACCGGAGTCAATATGAAGGACAACGGTATGTTGGATAAGGCCGTGCTAGCAGGTGCCAATGCAAAATAACTTTTGACAATCGCCTCGGCGATTTCCAATTCACTTTTGTCACAGAAAAGCGTGGAAGTAGTAAAGCTAAGCTACACGTGTGGCCTAAATAAAACCAGAAGTAACCGCGTTTTCCAATAAGTGGAATATCGCGCTTAATTAAAAATAGTAGTAATTCGCAATAATTGGCAAGAGTTATTATTATAATAAAAATAATTCTTGAGATATTTGCAAAAACTCAATGCGAAAATGATTCTGGCCAATAACGAATCCAAAAGATATGTAATATACGTATATAAACCCATCTTTTGGATTCAAAGAGTGGTGTTGTAAATCAGTATTGAGATATTTCAGAACGAGGATTGTAAGTTCAATCGACGGTCCGGACAACATTGGAAATTAACCAAAATAAAAGTAAGAAAACCTAATAAAAATCTCTCATTTTCAGCACCCTGTCTAATTCGGCACTTCAGCCTGACATGGGAAAAGTCCACAAGTTCGGCACTTTAGTGCCTGTGGCAATATATGTACATAAAAGGGATCCAGCTTCGGCATATCTACCGGATCCCTATAGAAAACCAATTGTCTAATAGCACTGGTATTGATCCTTCTTATAGAAGGATCTACGGCATAAGGTTTGTTCTACTGAATATTTATACAGGATACAATATTTTTGCCGCAGCCGTTTTTTCGATCCAAGGATCGCTATTTTATTAGTAGTGAAACAAGAGAAAAAAAATTTAGTAAATAAAATAATAACAAAAATCCTTAATGTATTAACTAAAGTAAAAAATGCATGAAACGATATCGATGTCATCGCAACCTCTCACAACTCTTGAAGAAGCCCTTAAGGACAAGGAAGTTGGACCAAGATCGTAAACGATGGAGGAATACTGGAGGAGGCAAAAATCAATGCGGGAGAGACTACGCCCAGAACAAAGCAGCAACCCCCAACCAACTAAGAAACACGGCGGGAGGAAGGTGAAGCAGCGTAAAGAAATCGCTAACTTGCACCGGCTAGCTGCAATCGTCGTTACACAACAGGAGAAGAAGATGTTCCTGAAACAAATCAAGCGGATCTACGACAACAAGGAAAAAGATTAAACAACATTTTATTTTAATTTTACCATGTATTAAAAATAGAAAAATAAATTAAAAAATATTACATTAAAGAATTATTTTGGGTTGTTTTTACACAACCACCTTTAGAAAATACATTTTAAAATATGTTTATATTTAATTTATAATTTTTGTAAAATAACTTTTTAACATGTAATATATGTATAAATTAAAATAAGAAATAAACAAGTCAATGAAATAAACAAAGAAAACTGTACATTTTTTAGTAACAAACTAATTCATTGCACGCATACGAGTAAACACAATAACTGCAAGAAATGAATAAAAACAATTTTGTTTAATTGCAAAATATTCATTGCAATAAGAAGTAGGTCACATCGCGAAAGCAAAAGTAAGCAATAAAAAAAAAAAAACAAAAAGTACGTCAGGCACCGGGCAAGTTCATACTTCTTTGCTCGAAACAATCAAGCTACGAGCTCGTATTACAAACGAAGAAATAAAAATAAAAACCAGAAAGAGTGTTAACTTCGGCCTAGCCGAAGTTCATATACCCTACACACGTTTATTTCAAAATTAGGCCTGGCATGAGTTTTGTTTTGTGCTTTTCGTCATTTTTCGTTTATCTCTATTCTCTATTCGTTCTCTTGTAATCGTGATTTCCACAGACAGACAGACGGGCATGGCTAAATCGACTCAGGAGGTCACGCTGATCAAGAATATATATACTTTTCTATACCTGTCACGCCTCCTTTAATGCGTTACAAACGGAAGCAGTAAGTGAATATACCCTATTCACTTCGTGTGTAGGGTATAACAAGCGTATGTACTTGTAAACAAATGTACAGTGAATGTTTACAACATGATCGGTAAACGGAGCGTGCAGTGAACCTGAGCCGTATTAGGTAAATTAATGCTTGATAAGCAAAATTTAATTGCTTGAATGGACGGCTGTAGAGTATAAGGAAAAGAATATTAGAAATAAATATCTCCAAAATATCGTTTTAATGTACTACGAGTAGAATAAAAATTTGAAGAATACAAGACAGCAACTAATTTGGCTAATTAATGGCAGAATCGGAACAGGAATACATAGAATTAGAGAGAACCTATAAAGAACTGAAACGACAGTTGGGGGAATTTATAGCTAACATTTGGGAAATTTTAAGAAAACAAAAAAGAAAACCTAGAATTGATAAAGTCTAGACTAGGGGAACTATCATACATTACAAGTGTAGAAAAAGCAGACGTAATATTCGAGGAATAGTTGATATTCCTAAATCAGGTAATAGATATTAAGACAAAAGATTCAGAGGAGTGGGAATCAGAATTTGCTGCATTAAAGAATAGATAGGATAGTTATTTGGTAGATATATTGTTGCAAGAAGAAACAATAAAGAACATAGAGGGCGAGAACGATAAACTAAGGGAATTATTAAAGGAATAGGGACTAACCGAAAAAAAACATTAAATAAAACAGAACAGGAATTTGCACAGAAATCGAGGGAAGACTGTACTTCTTTAGAAAAAGCAAGTAAAAGAATACAAGAATTAAAAGAACAGAATAGACTTTAGTCAAGAAATAGCACTAGCCCACGAGCAAACGCTTTATCATAAGGAAGACACTCCTTCCGTTGTTAGCCCGAAAGAATACAACACAAAGTCATTCCAACAAATAAAGACGACATATCACAGACATAAAATGGGTATAGGGGAGATAGCGAAGATTACGAATATACTGGTACCACTCTTTTCTGGAACACAGTCGCCAGACTTACGGGGGGAAGTGTACACATTTATACAAGGGTGCGAATTAGACGCAAGAGATGTAGGTACGGACAACATTCAGGACTACGTAGACTGCATTAAGCAGAGGTTACCGGAGAAGGATGCCTTCGATTTAGTGAGTTCAGAGAGAATAATTTGCTCATTTTGTAATACCAGAGATGATTGTTTAACTCGCAAGAACACGCCATATTGCGATAGTGTTTAAAATATGGACACGAGGCAAACTGGAGGTGTGACAAAAAAAAAAAAGCTAAGAAAGTGTGGCAAATAAGACATATTTGATGCCCAATAATCGGAGCCAGGAGAACCAACAATGGAACCGACGCCATCAAAAATGGCAATGAAACCAAGTCCAACAAAACTGGCAACCAGACCAACCCCAGCAAAATTGGTTCAATTCCAACAAAACGGGAAACAAAATCAAAAAAGGTCAGTAGACCCAACCCCAAACACACTTAAGGGTTGCAGAGAAATCAGACTCCTATGAACCCGCCGAACAGAGCGGATCAAACGCTATGTCATTTTTGTAGCAGATCAGGACATATGGTAAAGAATTGCGAGGCAAAGAAGAATTGGGAAGCATTCCAAAGCAATCGTCGGGGAAACTGTCAAGGGCCCAGAATAGGCCAATCATCTGGGAACCCAAAAGTATTAGTAACTTAAGGCCAAATGAAGGAGTAATCGTAATTCAAACATCCGAAACGATACGTTACAATTTTAACAAATAGAGTGGTAACCGTTAGTCTGACATCGGAAGCGATTGTTGAAACGTTATCAACTTCAAGAAACTTTAATATTAAGAATTAATATTAAGTTAAAGAATACTGATAATAATGAAAAAAACGTCACAGAGATAAAGTTATACATTTGAAGAAACAGTTGATTCAGAGGTTAGATAGAAAAATGTAGAGAGAAATCTGGGCCGAAATCAAGATTTAGGCCCAAAAGTTCCTTGGTCAATGTATAAGTTATCGAATAACAATAGAAATACTGACGAAAGACTGAGAAATACAGAGAAAGACTGACTGAAATGACGTGTTCATTGAATTACCTTGCGCAGAGGCTTTAAATGGAAAACTTATTTTACTGGTAGATACAGGAGCAGATACAAGCCTGATAAAGAAATGTGTGATAAAAGATAGTATAATAATAAGGAGAGCCTTTGGAGGTTGTGTGACCACAGAAGGATCAGCTACTATATGCCATAATGTGGTACAGCTCTTAAGTTTAACGCTACACGTTGTGTCACTTAAACAAGGAGTACATAAAAGTTTATTATAAGTTTAGTATAATGCAAAAGAGTTTAACACTCTTTAATGAAAACAAGGAGTTGCTTTTGGAGTTACCATTAAAAACTATCGAGCAAATAGAAGAGGAAAGTATACCGTAAACAGTAAAAAGTAAATACAAAACACTATAGATTACCGCAAATACATAGCGAAGAAATAAATAGACAAGTAAACAAACATTTAGCTGATGGCATAATTATACATAGCACATCACCATGGCACTTCGAATTCAATTGAATGCCATTTGGGCTAACAGGCGCCCCAGCAACATTCCAAAGGATAGTGAATCATATCCTAACAGGTCTACAAGGCATAGACTGTTTTATGCGGTTTCGAAGCGATAGTCCACTGTGCCGAAACCCACAGGCCGGAAATGGAAAGTCTCTACCTTTGACAGATTGGCATTCAATGAAATTATTGATGCCCACCAGCCGTCATCTGTATCCGCAGATCTTGCAAGCGGCATACACGTAGCGCTCATAGAAGCGTTCGATGCATCAATGTCCCGCAGAAACGTGAGTAAACGGACTGGTGGCCCGATAACATTAGTGCACTCAGAGCAAACTGCCTAAAAGCTAGACGACGTTTACAGTGATTATGGGGTAGACCAGATTTCACTGATCGTCTAAGTGCGTCCAAAACTCTCTGGAAAACGTTGCTTTAAGCCCCTCAGCGAAGAAACGGATGTATGGGCTACAGAGTAGTAATTAAAAGTAAAATGAAGAGTCATAAGTGGCCAAAGATCACGTGTCCGGTGGTATTGAAAAATATAAACACAATATTCCGCAGACACACAATAGCGCTGGCAGAACGCGGAGTCGTATGTGCGGTGCCCACAGTTATACCACTAGTAATTAATAAAGAAGTAGAGGAGACATGCAGAAAGTTCGGTGATGGCAAAGCGCCTAGACCCGATGGGGTGCCAAATATTGCACTTAAAGCTGCGATCCTCAGAACAACCCGAGCTGTTTGAACGAAGTTAAAGACGTCGAGTATGTGATTTTTCGATCGATATCGAGAACTGGAGTAATGTAGACATATGTAAAAAATGTGTTAATAGAGTTACGCAGAACCGAGAGGATCCGACATATGGAAGCACAGCAGCAAATATGCACTGAGCTAAATACACGAAGATAGCATGAAGGAGAGTGATAGTGGTGTATGGGGGTGTGGTTTAGTACGTAGACACCAATCGTGCATGGCAGTGGACTGGTCCACTGATATCTAAAAAGATTACATACATCTGGTCGTCATAAAAAAAACACTTTGCAAACGACTGTAACCCTAACAACCCTAAATGCGTACTATGTATTTAATCAAAAGAAGACCACTACATAACCTAACTATATATAACTACAAAAGAAGACTCGCATAACCATTACATGGGCATCAGCAGGTGCCACACTTACAAGAAAGCACTTTGCAGAACTGAGGATTGTGCAAATTCATATATGTAAATCACTGTGAAACAGTGCATAATCTTCTAGAGTAGACATAGCCCTAGTCTCAAAGCCATACAAAACACCTGACACTAATTTATGGTCGTCAGACTCCACCAAAACTGCAGCAATAGAGGCAAGTACGAGTACACCTGATCCAGGTTATGCATACGCAGTGGTAGCCAAAACACATGTCTTCAAATGCTACGCAGCACTTTCTCAAGCAGAATTTGAAGCGGTGATCGAACAATTGCAAGCCAGAGATCATAGCGAGGGATATTAATTCGTGGGCGGAAGAGTGGGGTAGCAGATACACAAATACTCGAAGCAGAACTCATTCGAAAAATAATTATTACTATTAAAAAAGCAATAAGCGAGTACCCTAAACTGTTCAGGGACACCATGCTGTCTTCAGCAATACGTTTTTCGAAATATATGAAAAAACAGAGGCTGGTCCTTCTATGAAAACCTGACGAATCACCGGGCGATCTGCATTCGTATCGACAAATATGCCTTTTGGATACGGCAGGAAAGGTAGTAGTTATGTTTATAGTATCATTAACTTCTCTGATTTAATTAACTGAACTAGAATCAAAGTTCTTAAATTTCTAAAGAATCAATAATATATTTACTGTGATAGCAGTAAGCAGCAGCCGCGCTTAAAAAATATTGACGCTCATAAGCGCAGAAGAACTGAAGAACGATAGGTTGACAGGCCATAAAGGATTTTACGGAATTTGCAGCATGCAGCCTACGTTTGGTCCGATAGACATTCCTTAGAGATATTTTGCCGGCACCACGGGCCGAACATAATTGATCGAAAATTTGTCTTAGATTTTCATCGGCAAACTTCTGGTACACTGCATTTCTTTTAAGCGCATCGATGTGAAGGTCCGCTTGAAATAGTTTCCCTTTAAGAGCAGCATTTTCAGGGCATCAGCCTCAAGCATAACAACGCGACTAGTTTCACTAATAATTTTCATTTCATTTATACCTTTCATCCCCATTTTAAGATTTAACACGAAAAACGTGGAGCGCTTATAGAATTAGTACCTATCATCCGCCCCACGTTTTTCGTGTTAAATCTTAACATCTTTATGGAGTTGCAAATCTGTATGGTGCTAGAAAAATTATTTTAAACTTTTTGGTTCATTAAAAAACGTTTTATATAAAAGTGTTTTTTATTTAAATAATATTTTTTTATTTTTTAGTGAGTAAGATGTTCTACCACTCAGAACTACCCGTACAATAAGACGAGGCCATATTTTAATACCATATTGAAGGCTTTTCATCCCGTGCTCATTTTGTAATGTTGTCATTTGTCTATTTTTATTGTCCTGTCACATTATTGTCAAAGGTTTGACATTTGATGTTGCTATTGTTGTTTTTTAACAAGCTGTCTAATTAAAATGTTTGCAATGTTTTTTCAATTTTCTCAATTTTTATATACAAAAACTATAATTTATAAAATTTATAAAGAAATTGTAAATGAACTGAAGCTATTTAAAATTTCAGTTTATATTAAAATTATATTATTAAATTGCTAAATTAAAAATATATATAAAGTATATACACCTATACCTCACTTTGCGTCGGGGTTACGTTCCAAAAAAACACGACGCAAATTGAAACAACGCAAAGTGAATTAAGATTTTCTGTAGCAAACCATGTAAAGATCGAAGATAGGTTCCAGGGTTACGAAAATACTACTTTTTAAAAAGCAAATCGATCAAAGTAAACATTAAAAAAAGAAAAATAATATAACTCTGCCAATAAATAAATTGGAAAAATATTTCCCTTTTTTGTAATCAGAAACAACCCGTAAAAATGTATAGAAATTAATTATTCTCCTTTTTAAAAAGCACAAACACTAATAGAAACGTTACAAAAAGCAAAATATGTACACTACATAATTGAAACTGAACTCTAGCACTGAACTGTGAAACTGAACAAAGTGAAAATAAAACTGTATCAAAATTGCGTTGATTTTCAGTTAGAAGAGGAATCCCCGAATTTGATGGCATGGCGCAATTAGAAACAAAAGTGTAGCCATCTGTTAGAAAACAAGAAAACAATTAAAGACTCGAACCCAAAACAACGCAACCTCGAAAACCTAACGACGCACAGTGAAAATTAGTACTAATTAAGCAGCGATCCAACTTCGAAAAAAAACGCAAAAAGAAACGACGCAACGCGAGGCATTGTTGTATTATAATATATACTCGTTATTCAGTTGGCAGTTACAACGAGTGTACAGTTGAAACAAAAATTAATCTTACGTCAAAAATATATATGTATTTTTGTAGACAAATTTCAAAATGGGCAAATTTCCCGCCTTAAAATCTGCGTTGGCGGTTAAATATGTTTTAGGGATGCATTGTCATCCAGTTCTAAGCTATTGTCCCTCCCTCTTATTTGATGGTCAGGCCCTCTGAAACCCTTACGTTACCGCTGGGGCATATCATGAATATCAGATTATGGCCGTTGATCACCCGGCGAAAACATCAGCGCTTCCTGTCGGCTCGCTTAATCTGTCGACCTCCAGAATCATCTCATTAATGCCCGCCTGCGTAGCGTTCAGGTCGATCTGTTTTGAGGCTGGTATTCTTGCTCTCTTATTGGTTTTGGTTGCTGAACCTGGTTGTCGCTGGGCTCGAGTTGCAAGCTCCGCCGATCAGTGCTTGACCGCTGGGCTGACCTCAGTAGTGGGTATACATATGTATATATGTTCTGGGCAGCTGTCTGGCACGCTGTGCTCATAGCTTGTCGTGCTGCCTGGCTATTTGATGATATGTGTTAGAGTGAGAAAGGGGTATTTGGATGTGTAAGAGTGAGTAAGAAGGAAATAGCTTGGAAGCATGTTCTCTGCTGCGAGTAGAGCTCTGCCCGTAGCTTGGCGTGCTGCCAGTTGTGAGTGTTAGTGCCTAGTATTTGCTATAGACTGCTTATCTGCCTGTGGTTAGGGATGGCAAAAAAATGAATTAAACCATTAACGCATTTTATGATTCATCGAAAGTCTAAAATAGATATCGATTTTCAATCGGCAGAAATTAATCTTTTATTTAGTTGAATTTATTTATTTAGTTACTCGAATTTCTTTTATTTAGTTACTCGATTCATGACAAGAAAGAAATTTGATAGTAAATTATAAAATTTATCAGTAATCAGTTATAATAAGTTTCTTAGATTTGAAACTATTGTATATAAAATAAAACTTTATTCAAAGTTCGTTTTAAGCCTATTTCGAGCCTATGTAGCTATGGCCTGCCTTAGAAAAAAGGCTTTCGGCTGGTACACTTGTAACAAGAAGATGCCAATATCTCCTTAAAAAATTGTGCTTCTTTATCATTTTTCCGTTTTCTGTTCAACAAAGACTTATGCGGAGCCCATAAATCGAATTCTTCTCCCTCTTCTTCTTAACATCCTTAACTGTGAATAATTTAACACACCGACTTTGAAATCAGAAATAAACTTTTAAAGATACATTTTAATAAGAGTATACGTTCTTGTATACTGTTTATAGCATTTAAACGTATTTTTTATTTTTAACTCTCATGTAAAAGGAAATTTTGATTACAGAGAAAATAATTCTCAAGTTCAAATAAAATCAAGTTCTGGAAAATTATTATTATTATTTTATTCAAAGTATTTTCCATCATTTGCCACTACTTTTCCCCATCTTTCTGGCAACATTCGGATACCCCGTCGAAAAAACTCTTCATCTTTTGACGCTATCCACAAATCTACCCAATTTTTGGTGTCTTCATATGATGTAAAGCGCTGCTCAGACAGACCATGTGCCATCGACCGGAACAGGTGATAATCAGAAGGGGCTAAGTCTGGTGAATACGGCGGGTGGGGTAAAACTTCCCATTTGAGTGTTTCCAAGTATGTTTTTACCGGCGCCGCAACATGTGGACGAGCATTATCGTGTAAAAGAATAATTTTGACGTGTCTGGAGTAGTAATGGGCGCGTTTTTCCTTAAGTGCCCGACTCAATCTCATCAATTGTGTTCGGTAGAGAGCTCCAGTAATGGTTTCGCTTGGTTTGAGCAATTCATAATACACGACACCAAGCTGATCCCACCAATCTTTGATCTTTGTCCTTCACTTCAAACTCACCGTTCTTAAACTTTTGAAACCATTCCTGACAACTTCTCTCACTTAAAGCAGCTTCACCATATGCTTCTAGAAGCAATCGATGCGCCTCAGCTGCAGATTTTTTCAAATTAAAGAAGTTAATCAAAAGTTCCCGCAAATGATGCTTATTCGGCACAAAACTTGACATTTTTGCAGAAAAAAAATTACGTGATGCTGATACGGAATCACTAGTACTTTAAGGTTATGGTGTTACCGGATGACGAAACTTGGGATATTACGTTTTACATCTGACAATTTCTCCATAACCTTCTGGTGGGGCCATCTTTTGACAAACCGCGGAAACTTATTTGTACACCTAATAGAAAACTGAAGTAAGTTACACATATGTACTGCGACGGACCTTGCAGTCCGCCTCAACATTCTAAACAATATCATTATTATTCGTATTATTATATATATTAAGTATTAAGAAAAATGGAGAATCATTTTTAGTTTGTGTAACTAATTAATATTAAGAAATAAATATTGTTATTATGTATTAGTATTAAGAAAAATGGAAAAGCACTTTTACTTTTGTTTAACTATTATTAAGAATAAAATAAATGAAGTAATATTATCTAAGTTTTGGTTATATATAGGATAACACCCTGTACTAGTATTAAAATTTCAAGAACAACTGTAAATATATGTATAAATAATAAATACAAATATGTACAATACAATATATATACATATCATAACCTAACTGTAAAAAAACCGAAAATGTACGGCTTGGTAACTCTGTTGCAACCACGAGGTTCATACACAACCACGGCTCGAGCTATGTCACAACCGAAGTTCGAAATGAGGAAGAAAGATGAAGAAGACAAACTACTATAAAAGCAGGTACACAAATCAAGACCAGTCAGTCTTTGGCAAGCGCTTCATCGAGTCACAAGTCTTCGGCAGCCACGATAAGCAGCAACAGATATTTCGGTAAGTTGGAATTCAGTAGCTTCCTTGTTACTTCCTATCCTATCCGCTCTCTCTCTCTCTATCTCTCTCTCTGCTAAAATTACAGAGAAGTGCCGTCGGTGTGCGGAATGCATCATTCCTATCACCCTCATCACTTTGAGTAATTTAACAGCGATTGTTGTTGGAGTATTTGGAGTGTATCACTCCTGCCAACCACAACGCTGGTAGCCAGAGGAGACAAATCGTTCCTGTTTATTCCTCACTCTCTGCTGGAATTACAGAAAAGTGCTGTCGGTGTGCGGAATGTATCATTCCTAGCACCACCAGCGCATTGAGTAATTTAACAGCGATTGTTGTTGGAGTATTTGGAGTGTATCACTCCTGCCAACCACACCGCTGGCAGCCCAGAGAGTAACGGATCCTTCCCGCGTCCAGCTCCTATACTTTCGCTACGAGTCCAACGCTTACAACGAGGTTCGAATAGCAGTTGCCCGTTCGACAGCAACAAGGTTCGAACAACAGCGGCAACAGGTTCGACAGCACAAGGTTCGAATAGCAGTTGTCCGTTCGACAGCAACAAGGTTCGAACAACAGCGGCAACAGGTTCGACAGTTCAACGAGGTTCGAATAGCAGTTGCCCGTTCGACAGCAACAAGGTTCGAACAACAGCGGCAACAGGTTCGACAGCACAAGGTTCGAATAGCAGTTGCCCGTTCGACAGCAACCAGGTTCGAACAACAGCGGCAACAGGTTCGACAACACGAGGCAACCAAGTTGGAACAACTCACGAAGCGACACGCGGAGTCCGATCCAGCTCCGACTTTCTAGAGAACAACACGAACCATATTGTTGAAGCAACCAGAGACCTACCAGCCAAGCGAAACAGAACGGCCAATATGCCATATTAGAATTAGGAATTAGTATATACGTATACATAGCCGTAAGCAAAAACGGAGAAATTGAATAAATCATTTATTGTTTCACCAACAAATAAATTTTCTGTGAACTGAATTCTGGTTACTCGCTGAGTTATACCCTGGCCAGAGAAGCAAACGTTACAGATGGCGCCCGAACAGGGACAATAAATGATATTCAATAGTTTTGGCAAACTCTCCAAGAATCAAGCTGCGCGTAGAGATTCATAGATTCAACCAGAGAAACGAGCAAAGATTTCAACATGGTAGCCACAGGATGGGTATACCATTTAAATAAAGCACAACTACAAGAGACTTGTGTCGAATTTGGGCTACAAGCCACAGGCACCACGGAGGAGCTACGGAAATCTCTATCAGCATTCATTTCCCAAGAAACACATACGTCAGAAACCTTCAGTCGAATAGGGGAGCTGGCAGCAATACATACCAAGAAACACGCTAGCAGTACCACTAGTATAACACAGCAGGAAGAAAATGCAGTAAGCCAAGCCTCTACGGATATTAACAACACGAACGCTGGAACCATGCTTGCATCCTCCTTCGAAGCCACTAGACGTAGTGCGTTAGATGCACCCATGCTTTCTATACCCCGAACACAAGTCATTGACAAGGTCAGGAAGTGGTCGATAAGATTTAATGGCACTCGAGACCCATTGGCATTCATAGAACGCGTGGAGGAATTGACCGATGTGTATGACCTGGACGCAAACATGCTGCCGAGAACCATGCCAGAGTTGCTACAGGACAAGGCTTTGACATGGTACAGAAACAACAACAAACAATGGAAAGAATGGGTCCTGTTTAAGGAAGACTTCCTGAGGTTCTTTCTACCCGTCCGATTTTTCGATGGCCTAGACGATGAGATTCGGAGACGCCTCCAAAAGCCACAGGAGAAATTCAAGGACTATGTGGTTGCTCTGCAAGACTTAATGCGCCATGCCGGTTACAACGAACAACAAAAACTCGAACGCATTTTCCGAAACAGTCTAGCCGAATATCAACTATATATTAAAAGAAAAGATTTCGTGGACTTGGCAGAATTGACAATTTTAGCGGAAGACTTCGAATGTCTCCAACAGCAAGAACGAACGACCACGAAGGTAGCGTATAAAAAGCCGGACGAGAGACATCGAGCAGCGCAAGTTAGAGACGCCATAACCGACCCCTATCAGGCATGTCGCAGGTGTGGACAAAAGGGCCATATCAGAAAAGACTGCAGAAACCCAGAAGTCCTATTTTGCTGGACGTGCGGACGGAAAGGCGTGCGAACAATACATTGCTGTAAACAGGGAAACGCAATGGGGTCTCGCGAAAATCGAGGCGTAGCGAGACCAGGCCCGATAACGCCTCCACCCCGTCCGTCACAGGAGAGTCATCAATAAACCTCCGAGCGGACCGACTCACCCTTACTGCCTGTATAGACGACGTATGGGTGGAAGCAACTATAGACACCGGAGCTAGCCGTAACTTTATAAACGAAGAATTTGCAGATGAGATCTGGACTCCCGATATTGATTTGCCCGTGTCGGTTCCAGTTCGCTTGGCGAACGGAATAGTTCTTAGCATCAAGAAGTCCATCGTAGTGCCTATCACCTTTGGTAAATCTCAGTGCACAATTCAACTCCTTGTACTCCCAAACGCCATAGACAAAGTCATTCTCGGGCTGGACTTCTTACAAAAAGCCAACATGCAGGTAACAATCGGAGGATATGCTATTACTCTGCAAAACAAAGGGAGTACGCCGGCCAAAGCTGTGTGTCCACTAGTCCGCAGCGACGCAAACGAAAGCGTAGAAGAATTCCTGCAACGAGAATTAAAGCCGTTCCAGAACGTGACTGGTACAACCAACATTACGACACACCAGATCATCATGAAAGACGAAAGACCCATTAAGCAAAGATACTTTCCCAAGAATCCTGCAATGCAAGGTATAATCAACGAGCAAATTGATCAACTACTCAAAGCGGATTGCATCGAGCCCTCTAAGAGTCCGTACAGTGCACCTATTGTACTGGTACGCAAGAAAAACAACAAATGGCGGCTGTGCGTGGATTATCGTCAACTAAACGCAAGATCAGTTCCGGATGCCTATCCGTTACCCAGGATCCAACACATCGATAAACTACGCAATGCCAGAGTTATCAGCACAATAGATCTGAAGAATGGTTACTGGCAAGTACCCATGGAAGAATCCAGCAAACAGTACACTGCGTTCACGGTTCCAGGACGCGGCCTCTTTCAGTGGCGAGTCATGCCCTTCGGGCTCCACTCGGCTCCCGCCACCTTTCAACGAGCTCTAGATCAGGTCATCGGGCCAGAACTGGAGCCTTATGCGTTTGCCTATCTAGATGATATCGTAGTTACAGGAGAGACAATCGAAAAACATAAGGAGAATCTTCATAAAGTCTTCACACGTTTGAGAGAAGCAAACTTGAAGATCAATGGCGAAAAATGCGAGTTTTTCAAGGAAAGCATACGGTATCTTGGTCACCTGGTTACTGCGGAAGGAATTCAAACCGACCCAGAAAAAATAGCAGCTATCAAGGAACTGAAACCACCCACAACCTTGCGAGAGCTACGACGTTGCCTCGGTCTCACGTCATGGTACCGGCGATTTGTTCCAGAATTTTCATCCATTGTGCAACCAATGACAACCCTGCTGAAAAAGGGTACACCCTGGTCATGGAACATCGAGCAACAACAAGCTTTCGACGAGTTAAAGAGGAGATTAACGGAAGCACCAGTTCTGGCGTGCCCGGATTTCTCACAACGCTTTATACTCCAGACAGACGCCAGTAATCATGGATTAGGTGCGGTATTACTCCAAGAGATCGCAGGACAAGAAAGAGTGATCGCCTACGCTAGTCGCCGGCTTACAAAAACCGAGTCCAACTACTCTTGTACCGAGAAGGAATGCCTCGCCATTATTTGGGGCATTCGTAAAATGCGGCAATACCTAGAAGGTTATCAATTCACTGTTGTCACCGATCATTTGGCCTTAAAGTGGCTGAACTCAATTGAAAATCCATCCGGACGAATCGCGAGATGGGCATTAGAACTTCAACAGTACCAGTATGATGTCCAATATCGGAAAGGCAAACTGAACGTGGTAGCCGATGCCCTATCCCGGCAGCCAAGAGAAGTCCTCGAACGAGCCGAAGTCGCCATCGCCGAAAATCCCACATGTCCTTGGATCGAAAGGAAAAAAACGGAAGTACAGCAACAACCACAAAAACACCCAGATTACGTAATCCAAGACAACCAGTTGTATCGGCATATTCCGTCAAGAATCGGACAAGAAGGAGGAAATCCCTGGAAACTCTGCGTACCAACACAGCAAAGGAAGAGGGTCCTAATGGAGAACCATGACACCGCTACAGCCGGACATCTGGGAACGTATAAAACCATTCAGCGACTGGCACAACGATATTACTGGCCAGGGTTGTTTCGCGAAGCCAGCACATACGTCCGAAACTGTGCCCTATGCCAACGATATAAGCCAGAGCAGCGAAAGCCCGCCGGAGAAATGCTTACACACATAGCTGAAGAACCCTTCTCCACAGTTTGCGTTGATTTCGTAGGCCCGCTGCCAAGGTCAAAACATGGCAATACGGCCTTACTTGTTTTTGTAGACAAATTTTCCAAATGGACAGAGATTGTTCCAGCTCGCTCAGCCACCAGCGAAGTAGCCAAGAAAGGCTTCCGAGATAGGATCCTATCCCGCTTCGGAGTGCCTAAAATACTGGTGTCAGACAATGGGACTCAATTCACCTCTCGGATGTTCCAGAATTACTTAAAACAATTGGGTGTAAAGCAGATGTTTACAGCCCCGTACAGCCCACACGAAAATGCAGCGGAAAGAGCTAATCGGACGATTAAAACAATGATTGCCCAGTTAACCCAAAATAACCACCGACAATGGGATGAATACCTTCCAGAGATAAGTCTCGCCATCAACACTGGTATTTCCGAATCTACTGGTTACAGTCCTGCCTTTCTAACGCAAGGACGAGAGCCCAGGCTCCCAGCAACATTATATGATGAAGTAACGATCGGCACCGGAAATATTCAAGAAGGCCCTGAAGACAAAGCAAACCACCTCAGAGAAATTTTCAAAGTGGTGCATCGCAATATGGAAAGAGCATCACAGACACAAGCCCGTCATTACAACTTGCGGCGACGATCTTGGAATCCCCAGATTGGAGAAAAGGTACTAGTAAAGGAACACACTTTATCCAAAGCCGTAGAAGGTATCGCAGCGAAATTAGCTCCAAAGTTCGAGGGGCCCTACAGGGTAAAAAGTTTCATCTCTCCTGTCATAGTGGAAATCCAAAAAGAAGACAACACCACTAGTCGAAGAGCCCACTTAAGCGAATTAAAAAAATTTTTTGAAAATAATTCAGCAGTTCAAAAGATAATTTCGCCAAAACCAAGTCAAAACACGCAATGTTAAGTCTACCGATCACTACACAACAAAATTCAAACAAAATCTAAACAAAAAAAAAAAAAGAGAAAGAAAAAAAGACAACATACATATTATTGTAGCAAAAGGAACGGTAAGAACCGTTACTCCAGCATTCGAAAATCTGCCGACGTAGTCACTATCAGAGTCATACATTGATCAGAACGAGTGCGAACTCAGAAGTGAACGGACGTGTTTTTTATTTTTCTCTCCTCTCCTCTTCGTACAATGGACGATTCTGAACGATTCCGAGAATGCGTAAACCAGATGCGAGAAAATTATAAGCAGTTGAACGAATCCAGGTCACGAATAATTCGACTCGACGACAGCTACGTTGAGGAACTCGGCCTAGGGGTCGTCTACGCATTCGTGCAACACCACCCGACCCCGCGCTACCAGGTCCTAGCGATGTCAAGAGGCACCGGTTGCAGTCAACGAGTCCGAGAACTACAGATAACGATGAGATGTCCTGCGAAACCGATCAAAGTACGTTGATTCCAGCTCAGGCTGGAAGTTCCGCTGTAATGATTTGGGACTACCAGTTATTAGCAGCAGGTCGTAAGCTAAACGACACCCTAATGAACTTCTTCCTCCAATGGCTTTGGAAGGAAGGATTGCCGGCCTCTAGAAGCGAGGAAACTTATGTGTTTAGTACGTTTTTCTTCGAGCGTTGGATGCGCTTCCCAAACCAGATGCCCGAAGAACGTTACCAGGGTGTTCAGCGCTGGTTCCGCAACGCCAAATTAGCCAGACGCAAGAACGTGATAATACCGATCAACCAAAAGGACCATTGGTTTCTTATAATTATCAATAACATGGACGCTATTGCTATCAACCACGGAACATCTTCGCGGCGACCAGCGATATTGGTGCTGGATTCCCTCCCCAACGATCCCAGGGCCGAAGTCACAAAAGAAATTCGTAACTTCCTGCAGCTGGAACATTTCCATCGGGAGAATATCAAGTACAAGCTGGAGTTGTTCGACGAAACTCATCTACCACACATAAATATTCCGGTACCAATACAGGACAACCTCGTTGACTGTGGAGTTTACGCACTACACTTCGCGAAGCGCTATTTAGAGATGGGAGCCATCGACTATTGCACCCAAAGAGTCAAAACTGAGCAATGGGGCAACAAGTTAAAAATGGACCAAACTCGACGCGGGATAGCACGGCTCATCAGACACAAAACAGCCGACCGATCGAGGATTCCGAAAATTGATCTGCCAGAAGTATCATCCGACAGTGACACCGACTCCAGTACCAGCAACGATACAGACGACAGCAACAGTAACGCCTCCAGCAACGGCTCACAAAACCTCAACAGCATCCCCTCGAATAACGACGAAATTCCGAGTAACAGCAAGGACATCAGTCGTCAGAACAATGAGACACTGACTCCAAAATCTGCTGAAACCACGAGAAACAAAGGCGAACCAGTAGCCATACACCCGTCACAATGGCCCGAAGATCTGGCAAAGAACATCGAAGAAAGCCTTCAGAGAGCAAGAGCAAAAACCCAACTACGTTACGCAATATCGATCAACAACACCCGGTATTCAATTCGTATTGCCCGCTCCGGAAAGGTAAGAGTTTTATTATGTCCCGCGAAGTAAGGAGAGGGTGCGACGGACATTGCAGTCCGCCTCAACATTCTAAACAATATCATTATTATTCGTATTATTATATATATTAAGTATTAAGAAAAATGGAGAATCATTTTTAGTTTGTGTAACTAATTAATATTAAGAAATAAATATTGTTATTATGTATTAGTATTAAGAAAAATGGAAAAGCACTTTTACTTTTGTTTAACTATTATTAAGAATAAAATAAATGAAGTAATATTATCTAAGTTTTGGTTATATATAGGATAACACCCTGTACTAGTATTAAAATTTCAAGAACAACTGTAAATATATGTATAAATAATAAATACAAATATGTACAATACAATATATATACATATCATAACCTAACTGTAAAAAAACCGAAAATGTACGGCTTGGTAACTCTGTTGCAACCACGAGGTTCATACACAACCACGGCTCGAGCTATGTCACAACCGAAGTTCGAAATGAGGAAGAAAGATGAAGAAGACAAACTACTATAAAAGCAGGTACACAAATCAAGACCAGTCAGTCTTTGGCAAGCGCTTCATCGAGTCACAAGTCTTCGGCAGCCACGATAAGCAGCAACAGATATTTCGGTAAGTTGGAATTCAGTAGCTTCCTTGTTACTTCCTATCCTATCCGCTCTCTCTCTCTCTATCTCTCTCTCTGCTAAAATTACAGAGAAGTGCCGTCGGTGTGCGGAATGCATCATTCCTATCACCCTCATCACTTTGAGTAATTTAACAGCGATTGTTGTTGGAGTATTTGGAGTGTATCACTCCTGCCAACCACAACGCTGGTAGCCAGAGGAGACAAATCGTTCCTGTTTATTCCTCACTCTCTGCTGGAATTACAGAAAAGTGCTGTCGGTGTGCGGAATGTATCATTCCTAGCACCACCAGCGCATTGAGTAATTTAACAGCGATTGTTGTTGGAGTATTTGGAGTGTATCACTCCTGCCAACCACACCGCTGGCAGCCCAGAGAGTAACGGATCCTTCCCGCGTCCAGCTCCTATACTTTCGCTACGAGTCCAACGCTTACAACGAGGTTCGAATAGCAGTTGCCCGTTCGACAGCAACAAGGTTCGAACAACAGCGGCAACAGGTTCGACAGCACAAGGTTCGAATAGCAGTTGTCCGTTCGACAGCAACAAGGTTCGAACAACAGCGGCAACAGGTTCGACAGTTCAACGAGGTTCGAATAGCAGTTGCCCGTTCGACAGCAACAAGGTTCGAACAACAGCGGCAACAGGTTCGACAGCACAAGGTTCGAATAGCAGTTGCCCGTTCGACAGCAACCAGGTTCGAACAACAGCGGCAACAGGTTCGACAACACGAGGCAACCAAGTTGGAACAACTCACGAAGCGACACGCGGAGTCCGATCCAGCTCCGACTTTCTAGAGAACAACACGAACCATATTGTTGAAGCAACCAGAGACCTACCAGCCAAGCGAAACAGAACGGCCAATATGCCATATTAGAATTAGGAATTAGTATATACGTATACATAGCCGTAAGCAAAAACGGAGAAATTGAATAAATCATTTATTGTTTCACCAACAAATAAATTTTCTGTGAACTGAATTCTGGTTACTCGCTGAGTTATACCCTGGCCAGAGAAGCAAACGTTACAGATGGCGCCCGAACAGGGACAATAAATGATATTCAATAGTTTTGGCAAACTCTCCAAGAATCAAGCTGCGCGTAGAGATTCATAGATTCAACCAGAGAAACGAGCAAAGATTTCAACATGGTAGCCACAGGATGGGTATACCATTTAAATAAAGCACAACTACAAGAGACTTGTGTCGAATTTGGGCTACAAGCCACAGGCACCACGGAGGAGCTACGGAAATCTCTATCAGCATTCATTTCCCAAGAAACACATACGTCAGAAACCTTCAGTCGAATAGGGGAGCTGGCAGCAATACATACCAAGAAACACGCTAGCAGTACCACTAGTATAACACAGCAGGAAGAAAATGCAGTAAGCCAAGCCTCTACGGATATTAACAACACGAACGCTGGAACCATGCTTGCATCCTCCTTCGAAGCCACTAGACGTAGTGCGTTAGATGCACCCATGCTTTCTATACCCCGAACACAAGTCATTGACAAGGTCAGGAAGTGGTCGATAAGATTTAATGGCACTCGAGACCCATTGGCATTCATAGAACGCGTGGAGGAATTGACCGATGTGTATGACCTGGACGCAAACATGCTGCCGAGAACCATGCCAGAGTTGCTACAGGACAAGGCTTTGACATGGTACAGAAACAACAACAAACAATGGAAAGAATGGGTCCTGTTTAAGGAAGACTTCCTGAGGTTCTTTCTACCCGTCCGATTTTTCGATGGCCTAGACGATGAGATTCGGAGACGCCTCCAAAAGCCACAGGAGAAATTCAAGGACTATGTGGTTGCTCTGCAAGACTTAATGCGCCATGCCGGTTACAACGAACAACAAAAACTCGAACGCATTTTCCGAAACAGTCTAGCCGAATATCAACTATATATTAAAAGAAAAGATTTCGTGGACTTGGCAGAATTGACAATTTTAGCGGAAGACTTCGAATGTCTCCAACAGCAAGAACGAACGACCACGAAGGTAGCGTATAAAAAGCCGGACGAGAGACATCGAGCAGCGCAAGTTAGAGACGCCATAACCGACCCCTATCAGGCATGTCGCAGGTGTGGACAAAAGGGCCATATCAGAAAAGACTGCAGAAACCCAGAAGTCCTATTTTGCTGGACGTGCGGACGGAAAGGCGTGCGAACAATACATTGCTGTAAACAGGGAAACGCAATGGGGTCTCGCGAAAATCGAGGCGTAGCGAGACCAGGCCCGATAACGCCTCCACCCCGTCCGTCACAGGAGAGTCATCAATAAACCTCCGAGCGGACCGACTCACCCTTACTGCCTGTATAGACGACGTATGGGTGGAAGCAACTATAGACACCGGAGCTAGCCGTAACTTTATAAACGAAGAATTTGCAGATGAGATCTGGACTCCCGATATTGATTTGCCCGTGTCGGTTCCAGTTCGCTTGGCGAACGGAATAGTTCTTAGCATCAAGAAGTCCATCGTAGTGCCTATCACCTTTGGTAAATCTCAGTGCACAATTCAACTCCTTGTACTCCCAAACGCCATAGACAAAGTCATTCTCGGGCTGGACTTCTTACAAAAAGCCAACATGCAGGTAACAATCGGAGGATATGCTATTACTCTGCAAAACAAAGGGAGTACGCCGGCCAAAGCTGTGTGTCCACTAGTCCGCAGCGACGCAAACGAAAGCGTAGAAGAATTCCTGCAACGAGAATTAAAGCCGTTCCAGAACGTGACTGGTACAACCAACATTACGACACACCAGATCATCATGAAAGACGAAAGACCCATTAAGCAAAGATACTTTCCCAAGAATCCTGCAATGCAAGGTATAATCAACGAGCAAATTGATCAACTACTCAAAGCGGATTGCATCGAGCCCTCTAAGAGTCCGTACAGTGCACCTATTGTACTGGTACGCAAGAAAAACAACAAATGGCGGCTGTGCGTGGATTATCGTCAACTAAACGCAAGATCAGTTCCGGATGCCTATCCGTTACCCAGGATCCAACACATTCTCGATAAACTACGCAATGCCAGAGTTATCAGCACAATAGATCTGAAGAATGGTTACTGGCAAGTACCCATGGAAGAATCCAGCAAACAGTACACTGCGTTCACGGTTCCAGGACGCGGCCTCTTTCAGTGGCGAGTCATGCCCTTCGGGCTCCACTCGGCTCCCGCCACCTTTCAACGAGCTCTAGATCAGGTCATCGGGCCAGAACTGGAGCCTTATGCGTTTGCCTATCTAGATGATATCGTAGTTACAGGAGAGACAATCGAAAAACATAAGGAGAATCTTCATAAAGTCTTCACACGTTTGAGAGAAGCAAACTTGAAGATCAATGGCGAAAAATGCGAGTTTTTCAAGGAAAGCATACGGTATCTTGGTCACCTGGTTACTGCGGAAGGAATTCAAACCGACCCAGAAAAAATAGCAGCTATCAAGGAACTGAAACCACCCACAACCTTGCGAGAGCTACGACGTTGCCTCGGTCTCACGTCATGGTACCGGCGATTTGTTCCAGAATTTTCATCCATTGTGCAACCAATGACAACCCTGCTGAAAAAGGGTACACCCTGGTCATGGAACATCGAGCAACAACAAGCTTTCGACGAGTTAAAGAGGAGATTAACGGAAGCACCAGTTCTGGCGTGCCCGGATTTCTCACAACGCTTTATACTCCAGACAGACGCCAGTAATCATGGATTAGGTGCGGTATTACTCCAAGAGATCGCAGGACAAGAAAGAGTGATCGCCTACGCTAGTCGCCGGCTTACAAAAACCGAGTCCAACTACTCTTGTACCGAGAAGGAATGCCTCGCCATTATTTGGGGCATTCGTAAAATGCGGCAATACCTAGAAGGTTATCAATTCACTGTTGTCACCGATCATTTGGCCTTAAAGTGGCTGAACTCAATTGAAAATCCATCCGGACGAATCGCGAGATGGGCATTAGAACTTCAACAGTACCAGTATGATGTCCAATATCGGAAAGGCAAACTGAACGTGGTAGCCGATGCCCTATCCCGGCAGCCAAGAGAAGTCCTCGAACGAGCCGAAGTCGCCATCGCCGAAAATCCCACATGTCCTTGGATCGAAAGGAAAAAAACGGAAGTACAGCAACAACCACAAAAACACCCAGATTACGTAATCCAAGACAACCAGTTGTATCGGCATATTCCGTCAAGAATCGGACAAGAAGGAGGAAATCCCTGGAAACTCTGCGTACCAACACAGCAAAGGAAGAGGGTCCTAATGGAGAACCATGACACCGCTACAGCCGGACATCTGGGAACGTATAAAACCATTCAGCGACTGGCACAACGATATTACTGGCCAGGGTTGTTTCGCGAAGCCAGCACATACGTCCGAAACTGTGCCCTATGCCAACGATATAAGCCAGAGCAGCGAAAGCCCGCCGGAGAAATGCTTACACACATAGCTGAAGAACCCTTCTCCACAGTTTGCGTTGATTTCGTAGGCCCGCTGCCAAGGTCAAAACATGGCAATACGGCCTTACTTGTTTTTGTAGACAAATTTTCCAAATGGACAGAGATTGTTCCAGCTCGCTCAGCCACCAGCGAAGTAGCCAAGAAAGGCTTCCGAGATAGGATCCTATCCCGCTTCGGAGTGCCTAAAATACTGGTGTCAGACAATGGGACTCAATTCACCTCTCGGATGTTCCAGAATTACTTAAAACAATTGGGTGTAAAGCAGATGTTTACAGCCCCGTACAGCCCACACGAAAATGCAGCGGAAAGAGCTAATCGGACGATTAAAACAATGATTGCCCAGTTAACCCAAAATAACCACCGACAATGGGATGAATACCTTCCAGAGATAAGTCTCGCCATCAACACTGGTATTTCCGAATCTACTGGTTACAGTCCTGCCTTTCTAACGCAAGGACGAGAGCCCAGGCTCCCAGCAACATTATATGATGAAGTAACGATCGGCACCGGAAATATTCAAGAAGGCCCTGAAGACAAAGCAAACCACCTCAGAGAAATTTTCAAAGTGGTGCATCGCAATATGGAAAGAGCATCACAGACACAAGCCCGTCATTACAACTTGCGGCGACGATCTTGGAATCCCCAGATTGGAGAAAAGGTACTAGTAAAGGAACACACTTTATCCAAAGCCGTAGAAGGTATCGCAGCGAAATTAGCTCCAAAGTTCGAGGGGCCCTACAGGGTAAAAAGTTTCATCTCTCCTGTCATAGTGGAAATCCAAAAAGAAGACAACACCACTAGTCGAAGAGCCCACTTAAGCGAATTAAAAAAATTTTTTGAAAATAATTCAGCAGTTCAAAAGATAATTTCGCCAAAACCAAGTCAAAACACGCAATGTTAAGTCTACCGATCACTACACAACAAAATTCAAACAAAATCTAAACAAAAAAAAAAAAAGAGAAAGAAAAAAAGACAACATACATATTATTGTAGCAAAAGGAACGGTAAGAACCGTTACTCCAGCATTCGAAAATCTGCCGACGTAGTCACTATCAGAGTCATACATTGATCAGAACGAGTGCGAACTCAGAAGTGAACGGACGTGTTTTTTATTTTTCTCTCCTCTCCTCTTCGTACAATGGACGATTCTGAACGATTCCGAGAATGCGTAAACCAGATGCGAGAAAATTATAAGCAGTTGAACGAATCCAGGTCACGAATAATTCGACTCGACGACAGCTACGTTGAGGAACTCGGCCTAGGGGTCGTCTACGCATTCGTGCAACACCACCCGACCCCGCGCTACCAGGTCCTAGCGATGTCAAGAGGCACCGGTTGCAGTCAACGAGTCCGAGAACTACAGATAACGATGAGATGTCCTGCGAAACCGATCAAAGTACGTTGATTCCAGCTCAGGCTGGAAGTTCCGCTGTAATGATTTGGGACTACCAGTTATTAGCAGCAGGTCGTAAGCTAAACGACACCCTAATGAACTTCTTCCTCCAATGGCTTTGGAAGGAAGGATTGCCGGCCTCTAGAAGCGAGGAAACTTATGTGTTTAGTACGTTTTTCTTCGAGCGTTGGATGCGCTTCCCAAACCAGATGCCCGAAGAACGTTACCAGGGTGTTCAGCGCTGGTTCCGCAACGCCAAATTAGCCAGACGCAAGAACGTGATAATACCGATCAACCAAAAGGACCATTGGTTTCTTATAATTATCAATAACATGGACGCTATTGCTATCAACCACGGAACATCTTCGCGGCGACCAGCGATATTGGTGCTGGATTCCCTCCCCAACGATCCCAGGGCCGAAGTCACAAAAGAAATTCGTAACTTCCTGCAGCTGGAACATTTCCATCGGGAGAATATCAAGTACAAGCTGGAGTTGTTCGACGAAACTCATCTACCACACATAAATATTCCGGTACCAATACAGGACAACCTCGTTGACTGTGGAGTTTACGCACTACACTTCGCGAAGCGCTATTTAGAGATGGGAGCCATCGACTATTGCACCCAAAGAGTCAAAACTGAGCAATGGGGCAACAAGTTAAAAATGGACCAAACTCGACGCGGGATAGCACGGCTCATCAGACACAAAACAGCCGACCGATCGAGGATTCCGAAAATTGATCTGCCAGAAGTATCATCCGACAGTGACACCGACTCCAGTACCAGCAACGATACAGACGACAGCAACAGTAACGCCTCCAGCAACGGCTCACAAAACCTCAACAGCATCCCCTCGAATAACGACGAAATTCCGAGTAACAGCAAGGACATCAGTCGTCAGAACAATGAGACACTGACTCCAAAATCTGCTGAAACCACGAGAAACAAAGGCGAACCAGTAGCCATACACCCGTCACAATGGCCCGAAGATCTGGCAAAGAACATCGAAGAAAGCCTTCAGAGAGCAAGAGCAAAAACCCAACTACGTTACGCAATATCGATCAACAACACCCGGTATTCAATTCGTATTGCCCGCTCCGGAAAGGTAAGAGTTTTATTATGTCCCGCGAAGTAAGGAGAGGGTGCGACGGACATTGCAGTCCGCCTCAACATTCTAAACAATATCATTATTATTCGTATTATTATATATATTAAGTATTAAGAAAAATGGAGAATCATTTTTAGTTTGTGTAACTAATTAATATTAAGAAATAAATATTGTTATTATGTATTAGTATTAAGAAAAATGGAAAAGCACTTTTACTTTTGTTTAACTATTATTAAGAATAAAATAAATGAAGTAATATTATCTAAGTTTTGGTTATATATAGGATAACACCCTGTACTAGTATTAAAATTTCAAGAACAACTGTAAATATATGTATAAATAATAAATACAAATATGTACAATACAATATATATACATATCATAACCTAACTGTAAAAAAACCGAAAATGTACGGCTTGGTAACTCTGTTGCAACCACGAGGTTCATACACAACCACGGCTCGAGCTATGTCACAACCGAAGTTCGAAATGAGGAAGAAAGATGAAGAAGACAAACTACTATAAAAGCAGGTACACAAATCAAGACCAGTCAGTCTTTGGCAAGCGCTTCATCGAGTCACAAGTCTTCGGCAGCCACGATAAGCAGCAACAGATATTTCGGTAAGTTGGAATTCAGTAGCTTCCTTGTTACTTCCTATCCTATCCGCTCTCTCTCTCTCTATCTCTCTCTCTGCTAAAATTACAGAGAAGTGCCGTCGGTGTGCGGAATGCATCATTCCTATCACCCTCATCACTTTGAGTAATTTAACAGCGATTGTTGTTGGAGTATTTGGAGTGTATCACTCCTGCCAACCACAACGCTGGTAGCCAGAGGAGACAAATCGTTCCTGTTTATTCCTCACTCTCTGCTGGAATTACAGAAAAGTGCTGTCGGTGTGCGGAATGTATCATTCCTAGCACCACCAGCGCATTGAGTAATTTAACAGCGATTGTTGTTGGAGTATTTGGAGTGTATCACTCCTGCCAACCACACCGCTGGCAGCCCAGAGAGTAACGGATCCTTCCCGCGTCCAGCTCCTATGCTTTCGCTACGAGTCCAACGCTTACAACGAGGTTCGAATAGCAGTTGCCCGTTCGACAGCAACAAGGTTCGAACAACAGCGGCAACAGGTTCGACAGCACAAGGTTCGAATAGCAGTTGTCCGTTCGACAGCAACAAGGTTCGAACAACAGCGGCAACAGGTTCGACAGTTCAACGAGGTTCGAATAGCAGTTGCCCGTTCGACAGCAACAAGGTTCGAACAACAGCGGCAACAGGTTCGACAGCACAAGGTTCGAATAGCAGTTGCCCGTTCGACAGCAACCAGGTTCGAACAACAGCGGCAACAGGTTCGACAACACGAGGCAACCAAGTTGGAACAACTCACGAAGCGACACGCGGAGTCCGATCCAGCTCCGACTTTCTAGAGAACAACACGAACCATATTGTTGAAGCAACCAGAGACCTACCAGCCAAGCGAAACAGAACGGCCAATATGCCATATTAGAATTAGGAATTAGTATATACGTATACATAGCCGTAAGCAAAAACGGAGAAATTGAATAAATCATTTATTGTTTCACCAACAAATAAATTTTCTGTGAACTGAATTCTGGTTACTCGCTGAGTTATACCCTGGCCAGAGAAGCAAACGTTACAGTACATATATGCGCTTATTGCTGGTTCTTTGAAATATTTCAACAAATTTAAATTCCTCATGGACAATGAATTGCAGAATTGCTATTAACTTTTCAATTTGTTTTATTGATAAATTTTAAGCCTATTGTTTAATTTTTTAAATTTTATAACGATTCCGCTGCAGCTCCTTGATTTTTGACCAATTCAGCGAAGATACACATTAACAAAACAAAAATTCGTTTTATTTAATTTGAACTCTCAATCTCAATAGTTGCTTGAAAAAAAACTTTTAGAAAAATATCATCTGATAAATACAATATTAAAAGCAAATAGGTTATTAAAATTATGTAAATATACGAGTATAGGGAAATGAAATTTGGTGTTAGCATTTCTACATATTTAATTCACCTCATTATTATAATACATTCGGTCTTCCGGTTGCAATGCATCGTCTTCATCGAGCATTTCGGTTCTAAAGCGCTGAAAAGTCCCAGAAAGGGCCAAAGGGTCACTAAAATATATGTGTTTAAGTCTCGGACCTAAAACTGCTGAAACAGCCAATAAATAATTATGACCTATCTAACATATAAAAAGTAGGTTCCACCGAGTTGACACATCCAAAATAGGCTTAGGCATCTTACCTTCATCAGTTGGTGAGAAAATCGTGAGTAGGCTCGTTTTCCAACCAACTACGAGAATCATATTTTAAGAGGGTAAGACAAACCAGAAAGAGTGTTAACTTCGGCCTGGCCGAAGTTCATACACCCTACAGACGTTTACTTAAAAATTAGGCGTGGCAATGGTCTAATTTTTTTCCTTTTCAATCTCAAATAGCATGTGATGACAGAGAATATTCGTGCCTAATTTGATGAAAATTTCTTTATTCCTTCTCCTGTAATCTAGTTTTATTTAATTAGTGGGCGGACTACGCCCATTTTTCGTAGTCCTTTTTGGTCAGATACAGTGGACTTCTGGACAAAATTTCAACCCCAAATTCGTTCTACAAGCTGCGAAATTGAGCTATAAGCATGGATTAATTTATAATTACTATAAAAAGTAGGCGTGGTAATGGTCCGATTTCGCCCATTTTCAATAGCGATGAGTTTCTAATGGTAGAAAATATTCATGCCAAGTTTGAAGAAGATATCTCTATTCGTTCTCTTGTAATCGTGATTTCCACAGAAAGACAGACAGACAGACGGTCGGACATGGCTAAATCGACTCAGGAGGTCACGCTGATCTAGAATATATATACTTTCCTATACCTGTCACGCCTCCTTTAATGCGTTACAAACGGAAGCAGTAAGTGAATATACCCTCTCACTTCGTGTGCAGGGTATAATAACTCAAAACAATAGTTGAGCCCTATAGCTAAGGACCGCCCTACTGTCCTTACTTCCTTACTCCTTCGTGTGATGATTCGGATCAGTTCGGAATCGGGGCAAAAAAATTCACTTGAATGTGTAACTGGAAGCGTAATATAAACCGTATACCGTATAAAGCCAAAAAACCTGGCAATCTTTCCAAACCCAGTCAATTTGCTCAAGGAAAAGTAACTATCAACCGTATGGCAGACAGGCTGTCTCCGTATCACCGGTACAACGAATTCCATGTATCGCCTAAAAAAGTCACGTTATTCATCAGATGTTCATACTCATATTCATGAAATCATCAACAATTGTATATATAAATTCGTATATATGTATGTACATAAAAATAAACTGAATTTGTTGAACCAGAACCCCACGCTGTAAGAGTTATAACACACTTTATTTATTGTCCACGGCTTTTAAACATTTCAATTGAAATTTAAATACAAACTGAAACTAGTGGAAATATGTGGTTATACTAGGTGGGGTGAAAAGTAACCTCCTTGACCGCCAGAATGCGCTGCTTCTGCAAAAAAGGTTATGGTGCCTTGAAGTCTGTTCATATTTAGGCAGACATGCCAAATTTCAGTGCGAAAAGTAATTTTCCGGAAGGTCTGCAAAATACTCCTCCGTGGCGTCGATGATTTCCTCGCGTGAGCTGAATTTTTTATTGATGAGCCATCTTTTGAGGTTTGAGAAGAGATAATAGTCCGAGGGAGCCAAATCGGGCGAATACGGTGGATGCGACAGCATCCGTAAGTCATTGATTTTAGCCGTGGTTGCGATGCTCTTGTGCGCCGGCGCATTGCCTTGCAAAAACTAAATTTTTTTTCGCTTCATGTGAGGCCGTTTTGCAGCCATTTTGTGGTATCTGCTAGCTCGCGCACCTTTACTTTCCGGTCAGCCAACACCATTTCATGTATTTTTTTGACATTGTCCTCTGTAACCGCATCGGAGGGCCTGCCGCTGCGGACTTGATCGGTAGTGGATGACGGTGTAATCTGACGTAGCATTAGCCCCATAATATTTATCCAACTTTTCTTTTGTTTCCTTCGCCGTTTTGCCTCTCAAAAAATAATGTTTTATGAGAGAACGAAAATCGTTTGCCAAACACATCAACAACAATCAGCTGTCAAAACAAAACTAAATACAGTATTGCACTGAAATTTAGCATGTTTGCCTAAATATGAACGGACTTCAAGGCACCACAACCTTTTTTGCAGTAGCAGCGCATTCTGGCGGTCAAGGAGGTTACTTTTCACCCCACCTAGTATTGGTTCATAATTTCAATAGCTGCGTCCCGTTTTTCTAATCTAATCCTTATTTAAAATGGAACAGCAAGGCAAATCATACCAAAACCAGTAAGAAAGCTATATTCGGACTGGCCGAATCTTAGATACCCTACACCTAAAAGTTTTAAAAAAATTTAATTGAACGAAATAGCTTTATTTAATCAAATTTTCATTTTTATTTATATTTTTCATTGCAGAACAATAACATTATAGAGTGAAATACAAACTGAAACTAGAGGAAATATGTGGTTATAATCACAGACGAATAAAAATACAGAGACGTATTTAGACCCTCTTTTGCTTGTATAACCTAAATGCCCATATTTGGCATATTAATGAATAATGCTACTCTATACCCAGGAATGAAATGTTGTTGCCATAACTCAAAAACGAACGCTGATATCACATTTCTAATAAAAAATAGGCGTTGACCGATTCGGCAATTTTCAATACCAACCTGCACACCATAATAAAGAATATTTCTTATAATATCTGCACCGATTCTCATGTGATCGTAATTTCAACAGACAGGCAGACACACAGACAGACGGATGGACATGGCTAAATCGACTCAGGAGGTGACCTGACCAAGAATATATATACTTTCCGATATCTATCGTCTCTATTTCTATGCGTTATACCCTTGACCTTAAGGTGTAGGGTACAAAAATTAAGGATTAAGAAATCATTTTTTCTTCTTAGCCACCTTAGTCAGTCGCCGGAATGAATTTAGGGATGACATTTGATAACCGAAATTTTATTGTAGGCAAAGTGTATCCACTAATCAGTTAAAACGTTTCCAACATTGAGACTGCGTTCTTTTTATAAATTTGTTTCCATAAAATTTTTTTTACGATTTACAAGTAAGAATACTATTTTGTAATACAATTTTATTTTTTAGGTGTAATTTGCGTGGTAAATAAACTAGATTATGAGAAAAGGAAAAACTATGAGCTGGTAGTTCGAGCGACAGACAATGTGTCGGGTATATCCGCAGATGTTCCTGTATCCATACAAATTGAAGACTCAAATGATTGCTATCCAAAAATTGAAAAGGATACGTATAAGGTCACAATAATAGAAAATGCTATTCTGGGAACTCAGGTGCTAAAAATAAGTGCGCAGGATAATGACACATCAATGAATGGAGATCTTTCTTACTTCATAGAGCATCATAATGGCAATAATAAGTCCGACTTTTTTCATATAGACATAACGGAAGGCATTATATATTTAAAACAAAGCATTGACTATGAGTCAATACGGTTGCATCATTTGGTCGTAGTTGTTATGGATCATGGAACACCTTCGTTAAGTTCGAGAGCTAACGTCTGGATAACGGGTAAGAATTTATATTTATACATTTATACAATTTATATGTAAAGTTTCATTTTAAATGTAAAGTTTAGTTTCATTATAAGTGAGAAAAATAAATGCACACACAGTGTATGTATGACCAAAGAAACACTCCAACTCAACTGACTTCACGTTAACAACGACTGATCTTGAGTGACGTTGCACCAGAGTTGCATTACATTACGTTGATATTAGCCGCATTCAGCGGGTGAGCGCTCCTTGAGCGCTACCTGATCAGTGATCGCTACGTGTTCCTGAATGGTATGCTACCTGATCATTGAGAGGAAAGATAAAAATAGTAAACAAGACGAGAAAAAAGTTGCCACGTTTGATGTTTCCACACGAATTTCAAGTATCCCACAAAAAGAAAATTCTCAAACCTAAAACTTCAATCGTATCCCAAACTACATATTCTATATTTTTATAATTATAATTCCTTTGTTGAGTCATTCTGAGTTCAATAACTTTCAAATTAATAATATTTCACTTAATAATGCATTGATTTATCAAGCCAATTCTTTAAACACACTTTGACGTTTGCTCTGTAAAAAGCGAATTAATTTGTTTTTTTTTTTGCTTGCTCGTTAGTAATGCAACTCTGGCAAATGTAGCGTAAAAGTAGCGTAAAAATTGTTCGCTACAAAGAATGGCGACCGCTCCGTGAATATGTAAACAACTGGGTACGTTCAGTGACATCAAAACAACTGAGCGCTCCCTGAGCGCTCACCCGCTGAATGCGGCTATTGACTCACTGCTCACAAGGCAACTAGAGTTGCATTAGATATATGTTACTTATACGGAGACTACACATGAATACAAAATAAAATTTTTAATATTTTTAGATGGTTGCTTAAGTACATATATATAGAATTTTACTAAAGGACTTACATTGTTAAATAAATAAAAATTACGACTCGAAATAGAAGTTGTGAAATACCTAAAATTTATTAGCTTTCAACTTAAATATCTTAGCGAATTAAATTATTTCTGGCTGTCAACAAAGATTTCCTTAACCGGAGTTTATACATATGTACATATATGTATGGTATTCTCATTCATAATCTGGCAACAGTCTGGCAATCTCGGAAGAAACAAGATCCACACTCAATCCGATCAATCCGAAATTTAATTCACCAAGCTGGTCCCATATTCGAGAAGTATTTTTCCCTGCAAGATATAGAAATAAAATGGATTAGATATTAGGTAGAGTAGATAAAAACGCAACAATAAATAAAAACTATGAGAAAGGCGAAAGAAAAGAGAATTGTAATGAAACAGAAAATCCAAAGAGGGACTTTTAAAAATAAAACTCTTTAAAAGACTTTTTTCAAAGACCTTTAAAAAAGAAAATCATTGATAACAGTTATTCTAAACCAATAACAGTTACAACCTCAGCTTTAATTACATGTTTCGCATGCTCACAAACGAAAAAAAATTCATTCGTGTTTAAAGTGGTTTATCGAACGTTTCGTGACTCGTGCTTTTACACAACTGGAAGCAAGATCACAAAGAAAAAATGTGTGTATTCAAAAACTGAGAAGCCAAAAACTTCCCTTCATTCATACCAACTGCTGCATTTTAAACTCTGCTTGTAGTCAGGGATGTCCATTGCGATAATATTAAACATTCCGCCCTCCTCGTCCCATCAAGCGACGAAAGATTTTGCTGTAGTTAGTTGGAGCGCAGACTCTCACCAACTTCAAGAAAAGAGTTTATTAACTGGATTAACTTTATTCAATACAGTAGATTTCGTTTTTATACCCTACACACGAAGTGAATAGGGTATATTCACTTACTGCTTCCGTTTGTAACGCATTAAAGGAGGCGTGACAGGTATAGAAAAGTATATATATTCGTGATCAGCGTGACCTCCTGAGTCGATTTAGCCATGTCCGTCTGTCTGTCTGTCTGTCTGTGGAAATCACGATTACAAGAGAACGAATAGAGATATCTTCATGAAACTTGGCACGAATATTGTCTATCGCTAGAAACTCATCGCTATTGAAAATGGGCAAAATCGGATCATTACCACGCCTACTTTTTATAGTGAACATAAATTCATCCATGCTTATAGCTCAATTTCTTAGCTTGTAGTACGAATTTGAGGTTGAAATTTTGTCCAGAAGTCCACTGTCTCTGACCAAAACAGATCACCGAAAATGGGCGTGGTCCGCCCACTAATTAAAGAAAACTCGATTACAAGAGAACGAATAGAGATATTTTTATCAAATTTGGCGCGAATATTGTTTAACCTTAGAAACTCATTGGTATTGAAAATGGGCAAAATCGGACCATTACCACGCCTACTTTTTATGGAGAATGTCAATTCACCCATGCTTAAAGCTCAATTTCCCAGGTTGTAAAACGAATTCGCTGTCGAAATGTTGCGACTCTCACGACACCATGGGAACCAGCATGGATGTCCACCACTCGCCCCATAGTCCATTGATTTGGAGGAACTCGCTCGTCACATATGACCACAAGCTGCCCAATCCTTATTTTACTGCGCTGCTGACGCCATTTGGGTCTTGAATGAAGCCCTTGTAAATATTCGCACGACCATCTGCGCCAGAAATCATGATGCATTTGCGAGATCAGCTTCCACCTATTGAGCTGTGTTCATCTTAGTATCGATTGGCTGAGTATCCAGAACCGAAGTGAGTAGTCGTCCGACCAAAAAATGACCTGGAGTCAATGCAGAAATATTCTCAGGGTCATCCGTGACAGCCGTCAGCGGTCTCGAATTAAGACAAGCTTCAATTTGTTCAAAAACAGTTTAGAACTCCTCAAAGGTTAATGTTGCCAATCCAACAATTCGTTTTAGGTGAACTTTCATTCTTTTGACTCCAGCTTCCCATAGACTGTCGAAAGTAGGAGCAGCTGGTGGTATGAAATGCCAGTTGATTCCAAGTCGCGAAGAAAACATAGCAGCGTTATTGAGCTGAGCCTTTAGAGCTATCACTATATCACTAAACACTATCACTATTAATGCTACGAGGAATGCATCGGTGGTCACATCGCTGACAAATTCGAAGTGACAAGCCTTCGTTGCGAAGCAGACTAAAGCCGCGAGATAGCCTGTATAAGCGTGATGATCCCTGCCCTTCGTGGTGCGTACAGACAATGGGCCTACATAATCCACTCCAGTGTGTGTGAAGGGAAGCGAGACGTTACATCGTTGACTCGGCAATTGTCCCATGAGTTGGATATGTGGTTGACACGTGTGCCGAAAACATGTCATACACTACCGTATGATTCGCTTACCGACTGTACGACCATCGTTTATCCCGAATCGTTTCCGAATATGGTATAGTGTGTTGCTTGTGTACCTGAGTGAAATAACTGTCCATGTGCCTGTTGAATAACCAGAAACGTAAAGTGATTATTCTTAGGAAGTATCATAGGATACCGGGAATTCAAGGATACTAGGTGGGGTGAAAAGTCACCTCCTTGACCGCCAGAATACGCTGCTACTGCAAAAAAGGTTATGGTGCCTTGAAATCCGTTCATATTTAGGCAGACATGCCAAATTTCAGTGCGATACTGTATTTAGTTTTGTTTTGACAGCTGATTGTTTTTGACGTGTTTGGCCAACCGATTTTCGCTCTCTCATAAAACATTCTTTTTTGAAAGGCAAAACGGCGAAGGAAACAAAAGAAAAGTTGGATAAATATTATGGGGCTAATGCTACGTCAGATTACACCGTCATCCACTACCGATCAAGTCCGCAGCGGCAGGCCCTCCGATGCGGTTACAGAGGACAATGTCAAAAAAATACATGACATGGTGTTGGCTTACCGGAAAGTAAAGGTGCGCGAGCTAGCAGATACCACAAAATGGCTGCAAAACGGCCTCACATGAAGCGAAAAAAAATTTAGTTTTTGCAAGGCAATGCGCCGGCGCACAAGAGCATCGCAACCACGGCTAAAATCAATGACTTACGGATGCTGTCGCATCCACCGTATTCGCCCGATTTGGCTCCCTCGGACTATTATCTCTTCCCAAACCTCAAAAGCTGGCTCATCAATAAAAAATTCAGTTCACGCGAGGAAATCATCGACGCCACGGAGGAGTATTTTGCAGACCTTGCGGAAAATTACTTTTCGCACTGAAATTTGAAGCCTCAGCATCTAACATTGGACAGAATCTGAACAATTTGCTCCTCTGGAGCACGTACATATTTCTGCGCCTGCAATTGGTTGAATTCTTGGATAAAATTATAAATTAGAGTGTTCGAGCCGTCCAGCAACACGCATGATACCCTCAGCATCTAACATTGGACAGAATCTGAACACTTTGCTTCTCTGGAGCACAAATTTCTGCGCCTGCAATTGGTTGAATTCTTGGATAAACTCGGTCTGTTGCACTCGATGTGTCCACGATTTTAACGCAGCATACCTTTCTGCCCACTCACAATAGGCAGCAGTAGAGTGCGCTTTTCCGCATCGAATGGAAATAAACCATTGGCACCAAGCCATAACGGCAAGCAATTTATTGAGGTCCGAGAACTTTGATATAATCGTTGAGTCAGTTTGTTCAACATGGACAGTTCTTACTTCGAGAGTACTCTCTGGGCTACGCAATTCTTTACACCGTTAAACTCAGACTGCTACTGGCAAAGTCTTATCTCCTGCCATCTTTGCTATATGGCAGCGAACTGTTTTCCAGTTGTGACTCTGACAGCAATGCCAAATTACTTACTGCATACAACAACATTGTTCGCTATATTTTCGGCTTACAGCGATTTGATCACGTTTCCGGTACTCTAATCTGATCTATGGCGTATCGCTGGATTGCATGCTAACTTTCCGAGCGCTCTTTTGTCTGCATAAAATTATCACACTTGGCGAGCCCTCTTGCATCAAGGCCGCGTTGGGGTCTACATATCTTTGGAGGTCGGGACTAGAGCTAGATTTGCGTACTCCACGTGGTCGGACAGCATTGATGGCGGCGGAATAGGTGGATCCCTGTTAGCTCGGCGCCGTGGCTAGGCGGCTGTGGAGACGGCGAGCGATACTAATCGAGCCACTCGGTAGCGACTCAACACGCCATGTACGCCTGCCAGATTTCAGCTACATCGGGTGCGTGGAGGCTCTCAGGACGAGCGCGCTGCATCGGAAGCGCTGACGGGCACTGCTCCGTTTCGTCCTCCGCGATCCTTGGGACCTTCGGGTCCTTATGCTGGCTGGTGGTGTACGAGGTGGACTCGACCGCGGCGGGGAGCGGTAACATGCGGCCCGACCGGAATCGGGCGTACTCTCTTCTTATAAGCTTCATCGGTAATCTGTGGAGAAAAGAGAGGTTAGAAACCATTCGTCTTAAAGTGGGTAAGGACCAGTTTGGTGATAGGACCTCAGAAAGAGGGTTGTCAAAATTCTCAGGTTCAGCTAGAGCGAGGAGATGGCCACTCACAAGAAAGTAACCTAGAGTTATTGCTTCCATAACCGTGGGATTCTCGGAGAGCGCATGAAGGGGGCGTGAGTTAAGACACGCTTCTATTTCGCTGAGAAGAGTCGAGAACTCTTCAAAAGTAAACTTCATAACTCGAGCTACTTTTCGAAGGTGGATAGGCTTTTAACTCCAGCCTCCCAGAGTTCTCCCTTGTGAGGAGCTCCAGGGGGTATGAAGTGCCAGGATACGTTTTGATGCGAATATTTGTCCTCGATCAAATTAAGTGTGCGTTGCATGAATTCCCTTTTGAGTTCTTTCGCGGCGCAACGAAATTCATGCCGTTATCGGCATCAATTCATTTGCTGCTAAAAACGCTGCCGTTGAAAGGTCACTGCTTGCATGAAGATGAATGCCCTTTGTTGCGAAACAAAGGCCTTAGGATGGCCGTGGAGTCGAAATCCACCCGGCAGAACGACTTTATGATGGCCGTGGAGTCGAAACCCACCCGGCAGAACGCGTCACTGGTTGCGTCGCTGAGCACTCGCGGCAGAATATCTTAGGATGGCCGTGGAATCGAAACCCACCCGGCAGAACGACTTTATGATGGCCGTGGAGTCGAAACCCACCCGGCAGAACGACTTTATGATGGCCGTGGAGTCGAAACCCACCCGGCAGAACGCGTCGAGCTCTTTCTGATCTTGATCTGCAATCGTTCTGCTTCAACTGCCACTTATTGTCTATGATTGACCTAACGGGACCTGTTGGCTTTGCATACAAATACTGACCGCGGTAGTTGCTTATATTTTTCCGTCCGGCTTCTCGGAACTCCTTATTTCTGTAAGCGCGTGTCCGTATCAATGCATTTCATAACTCTGACAGTACGTAGTTTGTGCGTAGTGTTGTTGTGTTTATTAGGAGTACTCGCGTTTACTCCTGTTGACTGCTCTGTATGGCATATGTTTCTATTTTTCCGTCCGGCTTCTCGGAACTTCTTATTTCTGTGAGCACGTGTCCATATCAATGCATTTGCGTAACTTTTACACTACGTAGTTTGCGTAGTGTTGTTGGGAGAAAAAGAAAACACAAGAAGAAAAAAAACTTCTTGTGTTTTCTTTTCAAAATCGTTATAATATTTAATTTAATAATAATTAATTAATAATTTAATATTTAATTTAAATTTGAATGTAAGTAAACTTAGATTAAAGTAAAATATATACGTAAATTTAAATTAAAGCTTATTAAAGGAAAATACTTAAGTAATTCAAATTTATATACAGGTAAACTTAGATTAATATATAAGTAAATTTAGATTAAATAATTAAACAATTAAACAATTAAAATAATTTTTAGTTGTTTCGCTGGATTTGTCTTCTTCGTGGAATGGTTTCAGCTCGCTTATGTGTGCCGTACGTAATGACGTGCTGCCTATTTCCTTAACTTATGCAATGACTGGGGAAAGAAATGAGATGACGCAGAATGGACCCTCGTAGTTACGTGTCAATTTGGCTGCGAAGTGGTCCGTAGCTTTGGAAAGGACACGTTTCTTTACCAAGACCTTTTCTCCTATTTGGGGTGACCACTGACGTTGACGGCGGTTATATTGACGCGCTTGTTCTTGTGTGCCTTGGGCCAATCTTGCTCTTACCAGTTTAAATATTTCTCGAAGTTGTTCTTCCATTTTGCTTGGGTTGCGAGGTCCGATACAATCTGCACAACCGGTAGCCAAAGGTTCTGCGACGAGTTTTGTTAGCAAGAATTCTGCTTGTTGTCGTTGGTCAATTTTATACTTCTGGCATTGCTTACAGCAGCGAACATAGTGGCGGATCTCCCTGCCCATACCTGGCCAATAGTATCGGTTCATTATGAGAGTACTAGTCTTTGTTACACTGAGGTGGCCGGCGCCGGGTTCGTCATGATTTTCTTGAAGTATTTGTCTACGAAGATGTTTGGGTACACAGAGTTTCCAGGGTGTATTGTCGTCATCTCCTGTTGTCCTTTGGATGTGCCTGTAGAGTTGTCCTTCTTCTAGTCTGTAGTCGGGATATTTATCTGGCAGTCGTACTACTTCACGAATTCTGTTCTCCAGCCAGGAACATCTTAATAGAGGCGTGGTTTCCTGAAGATTTTTGAGCGCCTTGAGCTCTTTTTGTAGGAACGATTGACTATTTACTGGTTGTTCTACTGCAGCTTCTTCCTCGGAAATTGCTGTGCATGTGGTTGTTGTTGTTGTGTCGCTGTGGTTTGTGCCCGCATTCAGCTCAATGGTGTATCCGCCGCAGGACAGACTCGCGCCAGTCTTCATTAGAAAGTCGGTGCCTACTAGTATATCTTCTAATGCCTCCGGTAATACCAGCAAATCGATACTTGTCGTCACTGTTCCCACTCGAATGTCTACTTTTACGTAATGCGATATTATCTTCTTTGAGCCGTCGGCCATGCTGATGTTTATTGGCTGGTCCAACTCCGTCTCTTTTTCGTCGGTTTTGCATATGAATCGTTGGGTGACGAAGCTACGTATTGCACCGGTGTCAATCATTGCTTCTTGTATGCGTCCAGTGATTTCGACGCTGACCAAGAGGTGCCCTTTATGGAATCGTAGTGTTCCTACTGTTGTTACCGAGGTTCGGCCCCGAATTTCGCCTGGCGGGTGGTCTACTTCGTTTCCCTGGGTTGGTGTCTGTTGTTGCCGACAGCAGTCGATTGTTCTGACGCCCTTCTTTCCGCAAGACCAGCAGAATAATACTGGCTTGTTCCGACAGGATTGCCTTCAATGGCCGTTTTGTCCGCATCGACGACACGCTGTTGCGAGATCTATCGTGGAGGGAGAATACTCTGTTATTTCCTGGTGGCGTTCCTCCCTTGCTCGGGGAACCCCAGAGCGCGTGTCCTGTTTGGCCTCGTTTATCGTTTCGAGGTCTTCTAGATCCGTGAAGTCTCGTCGCTTAATACATAGCTGGTATTCCCAGCGTGAATTTCGGAATACTCGCTCCAATTTGTTTTGCTCCGAGAAGTTTGCGTGTCTCATTAAATCGCATAGTTCTAAAACGTAGTCCTTGAATTTTTCCTTGTCTTGTTGTGTTCTTACCCGAATGTTCTCCTCCAACTGCTCGAAGTAACGCGCTGATAGGAAAAACTTCAAAAATGACTGTTTAAAGTCGTTCCAATTTTTCCACTCCCGTCGAGTGTTCCGCAACCATGTCAATGCCTTATCCCGGAGTAGTTCTGGCATCATGGCGGGGAGGCTGTCTATGGGTAATCTATAGACACTCGTCAATTCCTCCACCCGCTCGATGAATGCCAACGGCTCTCGTCCACCGTCGTATTTGGTATTCCATTTTCTTACTTTGTCTATTATCAGAGACTGGTCCATGGGTGACTTGGAAATCTTGTCCGATGAGTTGAAAACGTGGTGATCAGTAGTAGTTGCTGTCCGATAATTTGGTTCTGTTAACTGGTCTTGAATTGGCTCTGCCGGGGTTAAAGCTACTGGTGCCTGCTCTGCGCTAGTGGGTTCTAGGGATCGGTGTGGCGAGTTTGCACGTGCTGCTGAGTGTAATGTTTCGAGTTCCTGTAAACGCGCCGTGACTCCTTCATCCCTTTCGCAAGATCGAACGAAGTTCACAAATCTTCTTCGGAGGTCCTCTGTTGTTCCCGACTCGTCGAAACTGAACTCGTGGGCGTATTCTTGAAGCTCTTCTTTATGCAAAGTATAAATCCAGGATGTCTTCGTCATTGCGGCTGACTTTATTTCTTAGCTCGAGTAGATTTAATGGAATAAAAGTGTGGAAGGTCCCTGTTCGGGCGCCACTATAACGACCTTTCTTTGTAGCTGGGATATCTCTCAGTCGCGTCCAAGGTTCGTTCAGTTATTTGTTTTTATTGAATCAGGTGCACACTTTTATTTTCTTGAAATTGACTATTTATACTTTATTTCTTTACTTCGGATTTGTGACAAATGTTAAATGTATTAATACGAGTACTAAAGATATAATAATAAATTCTTTTGTTAGATTCCTGGTGCCTTGTATCCATCCCTGTGTGTCGTGGGCGTCGCCTGCGATGTCGTTGCTTCGATTTCGTCGTGGTGGGGTTGTCTACATCGGTGGGGTTGACGCGATTGATGGCATCTGCTTGGTCGTGGGATTGTAACCCGCGCGGTAGGGAAAACTTAACGACACTGGTTGGGCCGTCGAGCACGCGCGGCCGAAGATCTTATGATGGCCGTGGAGTCGAAACCCACCCGGCAGAACGCGTCACTGGTTGCGTCGCTGAGCACTCGCGGCAGAATATCTTAGGATGGCCGTGGAGTCGAAACCCACCCGGCAGAACAACTTTATGATGGCCGTGGAGTCGAAACCCACCCGGCAGAACGCGTCACTGGTTGCGTCGCTAAACCCACCCGGCAGAACGACTTTATGATGGCCGTGGAGCCGAAACCCACCCGGCAGAACGCGTCACTGGTTGCGTCGCTGAGCACTCGCAGCAGAATATCTTAGGATGGCCGTGGAGTCGAAACCCACCCGGCAGAACGCGTCACTGGTTGCGTCGTCGAGCACGAGCGGCAGAATAACTTAGGATGGCCGTGGAGTCGAAACCCACCCGGCAGAACGACTTTATGATGGCCGTGGAGTCGAAACCCACCCGGCAGAAAACACTTTACACTGTATTACTGCGGCTCTGCTGAAGTTAACGGTTGCTCTCGCTGTCGCTGTTGTCTTGCTGCTCGGTATTGCTAGGCAGAGGTTACTTACCAGTTTGATGCTCCCAGCTTGGTGGTCCGGACCCGAATGACTCTTCTGCGTGTGATGCCTACTTTCATATACACCGCGTTCTCAGTCTGTTTCTGATGTTCACGTGTTCGCCGCTGTGCGAACCCGTGTGATAGATAGAGACAAATGCATGCTGTTACCATGGTGCAATCGTGTGTTATGGCGAGTGTAGTGTGTAAAATACCGTGAAGTGGCCCTGTTATGAACCGTGTGTATGTGCCGTGAACTGGCCTTGTTATGTAACATAATTTTATTCATTAAATTGTCGTTACATCCTACTCAATTTTGTCCAACCACACTTGCTGGATGATTATTTTCGCGGTGACGATAATGGGGGCTAGCCAGCCAGCTGGATCAAACAGTTTCGCGATTAGAGACAGAACCTCTCTTTTGGTGTATTTTAACATGATTTCTATGGCTTGGGTATTGAAGTAGAAGCCATCGTTTGTAGCGTTCCAACGTATTCCAAGTATCTTGGCTGTACTGCTATCTTCGAACTTCAAAAATTCCGTGCTGAATAGCTGAGATTCTGGTAAGTCTTGTAGAATGTCTATGTGGTTGGCGGTGCGCATTTCGTTGGCAGTTGCGAGATCACAAGAGCTTGCTAGTACATCGTCAACGTACATAGAGTGTAACAAGATCTGAGCCGCAAGCGGAAAATCACATTGTATGTCCTCTGCCAGTTGAAGAAGAGTACGGATCGCTAAAAATGGTGCGCAGATGACGCCGAAGGGTCCTCGTGTCGGTTTTGCGAAATTTTCTTCTCAACATTTTTCTGAGGGGGCGAATATGAGTTTCGGGAAATTCCTTCACCTCCTAAAAACGTTCGGTCCGGTTATGATCCAACCAAAAACCGTTTTTCGATATTTCTTTGCTTAGAGCGTGGCCGGCAGAGTAGTTAGAGCGCACGAGTAAGTAGAGTTTTTCAATTTTTCGAAAGAGCGCGACAGCGAGAGATAATAATTTCCATGTGAGCCAAAGTTATGGAGATCCACGTGATGGTTTTTTTTTGTTGAGGAGTACCGTCACACCGAAATCTCCAATTTCCGGTGTACAGTCCTGCATATATATTTATACCCTACACCTTAAGGTTAAGGGTATATTCACTTTGCCACGAAATGTAACGCATAGAAATAGAGACGATAGGTATAGAAAAGTATATACATATATTCTTGATAAGCGTGACCTCCCGAGTCGTTTTAGCCATGTCCGTCCGTCTGTCTGTTGAAATCACGATCACAGGAGAACCGCTAAAGATATCGTGATGAAATTTTGCAGAAATATTGTTTCTTGTGGTGTGCAGGTATTGAAAATGGGCAAAATCGGTTTTTTTCAAAACTTTTAGGTGTAAGGTATCTAAGTTTCGGCCAGGCCGAATATAGCTTTCTTACTGGTTTTCGTATAATATAAATTAGATATATGCATATATTAAATATACGATTGGGTCCGTTGCTCACACGAAAAATATTCAAATCACTGTACTATAGTATATCAAATACGATTGAAACACAAAACAATACCTTTTTATACCCGTCTGTCTGGCTGTCTGTGGAAATCACAATTACAAGAGAACGAATAGAGATATCTTCATCAAACTTGGCACGAATATTGTCTATCATTAGAAACTCATTGGTATTGAAAATGGGCAAACTCGGACCATTACCACTCTTACTTTTTATACTGAATATAATCCATGCTTATAGCTCGATTTCTCAGCTTATAGAACGAATTTGCGGTTGAAATTTTGCCCTTTAGCAATTGAATTGTTGCTGGCTTATCAACGTCCAACGGTGTCAAATCACATGATCTTGGCGGCCAATTGACATCGCCACCTGGTGAGATAACACGGCCATTGAATTTGTCGCGCAAAAGAGTCATTGTTTCGTTAGCTGTGTGGCAAGTGGCACCTGTTGAAACCACATATCGTCCACATCCATATCTTTCAATTCGGGCCATAAAAAGTTCGTTATCATCTCACGATAGCAAACACCATTCACAATAACTGTCTGACCGGCCTCATTTTCATAATAAGCCTGAATAACTTTAACGCCTTGCTCGATTGTGTATCTTTCCATGGTTTAAATTGAGTTAGTCTGAAATTGAGAAATGTCAAATGAAATGCAGAAAAAACTTGACATTCATATTCAACATCGGCCCTTAAAATTTAACCACCCTTTTTATATATATTATTATTATATAAACGGATGAAAATTTTTTATGATATTTCACAGTTTATATTATGTTTTTACCTATGTTTAGCTTTTATTTGAATAGTTTAATATATAATATATCATGAAAAGCATATCTAACAATTTCAATTTTAGTTATGGACATAAACGACAATCCTCCTAGATTTATTGATCCTTCATTTACAAGCAAATTGTCGATGCTAGCTGTTCGAGGTCAATTCGTAACAATAATTAAAGCATATGATTTGGACAAAACTGATGCCTTAAATTTGATGTATAACATTGTTAATGGAAATGAACTGCAAAAATACGCAATTGATCGAACTTCTGGAGTTATAACCGTTCACAATATTCAAAACCTGTACAAAAGTAAAATATCTCTGCTAAATGTGTCAGTGACCGACGGAGTATTCACCAGTTATGCACGAGTTAAAATAACTTTACTCCCTGAAAACATAAATACTCCAATATTTTCTCAACTTATTTATGAAGCTAATATTAAGGAAAATTCAATGCCCGGTACCCGCCTTCTAAACGTAAGTAGAAAAGAATTTACATGTAAATAAATGCATTTATCAGGACAGTATAAAATTCTGTGAGGAATCGTTACATCCCTCCATGGACTTCAGAAATGTGAAAATATATTTCAGAATTTTCGAGTTTAATTTCAGAAATGTTCAATTGGACTTCAGAATAGTCAATTGTCCTTCAGGTTTTTACAAATGGACTTCAGAAAATTTGAGTTCAACTTCGGCAAAGCTTTACTTAGATTTCAGAGGTGTAGTACTATTATTTTGTGCTATGTATAATAAATATTTAGCAAAATAATTGGGCAATATTTAAATATTTGTTAACAATTTATTTATGTATTGATGTTGATTTACAATTTATTAAAAATGTTAAGATGTTAAAACTAAGTTTAATTTTTAGTTAAATCTTAGTAATATAAGTTTTATAATAATCCTATTATAAAAACCAAAACCTTCAAATCTAATTAAGTATTTAAGTAACTAACTAAATAATACAATTAAATTATATATTTTGATACTATTGTACAATATTATATATAAATCTAAAATAACTAACCAACTAACCTGTCGTTTAATTCTAATGCATCTGTATACAATGATGCAGAGTGCTGGATTGCTCTGCCAAAATCGCACAATAAATCGCTACATATTTAGTACAGTACGTCTGAAACCTTAGTAAAGCTTTGCTGAAGTCGAATTCAAATTTTCTGAAGTTCATTTGAAAATTTCTGAATTCCATTTGTAAAAATCTTAAGTACAATTAAAATATTATGAAGTCTAATTGAACATTTCTCAAGTCCATTTGTAAAAATCTGAAGTACAATTGACTATTCTGAAGTCCAATTGAACATTTCTGAAAATAAATTCGAAAATTCTGAAATATATTTTCAATTTTCTGAAGTCCATATCTTTATTCTGAAGTCTAGTTGAAATATTCTGAATTTAACTCGAAATGCAAATTCAGTTGTGATTTTGTAAAATTCTTAGGACATCTGTTAACGCCGGATGGTATAAAAGCAGACCTACAGAAAATAGCAATTAGCCTATAGCAATTAGCCTTAAGGAACCTAAGAACTTAAAAGAAGTAATCTCCTTTATACAAACTTGTTCTTGGTATCGCCGATTTATTGAACGGTATTCACAAATCGCGAAGCCACTTACTGAACTGACCAAGAAAAATATTCCGTGGAAATGGAGTGAAGAACAACGCATCGCCTTCAACACATTGAAAGAAAAACTTATTTCCGCACCAATATTGAAACATGCGGAGGACAACAAGCCGTTCATCATAAAAACAGACGCCAGTGATTATGCTTTGGGAACAGTTTTATTCCAGGGGGAGGGAGAGCACGAACACCCCATAGAGTATGCAAGTCGCCTGCTGTCTAAAGCAGAAATGAATTACAGTACAACTGAACGTGAAGCTCTCGCAATTGTATGGGCATGTGCAAAATTTCGATCTGTTGACCGATCACCAACCCCTAAGATGGCTGCTTACCATGAAAGCGCCGACAGGACGTCTAGCACGATGGACTCAGCAATTGCAGCATTATAATTTTAGTGTTGAGTATACGCCTGGTAAAACAAATTCGGTAGCTGACATGCTATCACGCCCACCACATGAAAATGAAGATTTTGAGGCAAACAAAATATTGTCCTTCCACGTCGACTTCCCCAGGCAAAGTAGTCAAGACGTAATATACGAGCAAATAGAGGGTACCTAATTAATGACGGTGTTCTATATTGCTACAGCAATGATGATTTAGAAGATGCTCAGTATGTTGTTCCTACAGAAAAAATCACATATCTTGAAAATTTATCATGATGATAGCACAGCGGGACACTATGGAGGAGAAAGGACAGTGATAGAATCGGAAAATACGTCAAGTCCTGTATCGAGTGCCAACATTTCAAGGCCTCAAATATTAAACCATATGATCTCCTTCAAACAACGTGTATGCGTCAGCGGTTCGAAGTAGTCGCAGTTGATCTGTTCGGACCATTAAAACGGACAGAATGCGGACTACAGTGGATCCTTATTGCAGAAGATGTTGCCAGCAGATGCGTAGATTATGCGCTATGGAATATCCCGACGCCTTAAATCCGACAACGGAGTACAATTTGTATCTGCCATTATGCAAAAAGTGGCATATTGTCTTGGCATCGAACAGCAGTTCACACCCGTTTACCACCCAGAAGCGAACCCGGTAGAAAGACGTAATAGGGATCTAAAAGCACAACTGGCTATTCTAGTTCAACACGATCGCACCACTTGGCATGCAAACTGGGCAGCGATCCGATTCGCCATGAACACGGCTAAATGTAAGAGTACCGGTTACACATCCTCCTACTTAACATTTGCACGAGAGTTGCGTACCCTTGATGATGTTCATTACGATGTGAAAGATATCGTTGAGAGAGAGACGTTCCTTCCACAGATTACACTGTATTTGAAAAATTTAGTAAATTGTCTCAAAACAGCAAAAGAGAATGAACAATACATGCAAGATAGAAATAAAATCCAGGCTGATCAACGGAGATAACCGCAACCACTATTTTACATCGGAAGTCGAGTTCTAGTTATAACGCATGTCCTTAGCCAAGGGGCAAAAGGCAAAACGCAAAATTCATTCCAAAGCGAGATAGTCCTTACGTTATAATTAGAAAGATAGGTTCAACGACATACGAAATTGCAGCACACGACAATCTTAATGCCCCGTTAGGAGCATATCACGCTTCAGCTTTGCTTCTGTACAAAGGTATTAATACCGGAAATAACCCATCACCAATCCACTCTGTAAGGAGGCGTGGCCGACCGAAGAAGCATCAACAATAAGATGTCGACAAGCTCTGGAAAGTCTGTAGCAACCGCATGACAGCCAACGCCATCTAACAGTCATCATATAATTTCAATAGTGTAACCGACCCAAACGCTATGGGTAGACCTGTCAGAACGAATTCCCACATTGCTAGAAATCTTTCTTTTACTTTGCAACCTTCTAAGTGAGTCGACGGGTGCAACTCGTGGAAGGCACAAAGCTTACCATTTTGCTCACGTCTAAATTGTTAATTGTATTAATAACTGGAGGTGTGCTTTTCGGGTACAGTACGTGGCAGGCGTCGGCTTGTCGTCTGTGCCCATAGAGTATAACCCCACCTGGTCTTACTGGTCTTTCTATGAATTCTTTGTTCCGACAGGAGGACGACACAACTTCATATAAATATTGTAATTTTGGCTAACATCTTGACACAATAAAGACAACTGCTAAAACGTTAATTTAAATTATCGCCATTTTATATTTTACTTCAGTTTTATCAGAAAAACGTATTTAATTTAAATCTGTTATTATAAGACGAGTTACATGAAAAATATGAGTATCTATCTATTTATATGTATTTACGTTTTGTAATAAAGCGAAATATAATTCACTTGCTTTCATATATCACATAATATTTTATTGCGGGGTTTTTTTTTAATAATAATTTGACTTATTATTTTTGTCGACCTTTAATGTATAAGAATTAAAATTGTTTAGGCTCGAGGTCAATTTGAAAACATTACGTTTTCTGCATATAACCTCGAGCCTAAACAATTTTAATTCTTATAATATTTTATTATTAGTTTTAATCTTGATTTTGTAAGTAATAAGAAGAGCGCACTAAATTCTCGCGCTGATAACTGTTTAGGTCATTGCGAAAGCTTCTGAAACACGTATGGTTTTTCAACGTCATAGGAAAAGGCTTTCCAGTAGTGCAACACATTTGCATTACCATGATTCACATGAAAGTATACAGTATTTAAACTAATCTTTTCATATAGGGGATGTAGCTCAACGATAGAGTGTTGGCTTTGCATTCGAAGGGACCCAGTTCGATTCTCATCAGAAGAATTCTCCTTTTAAATTAAGACAGACATACTTACGGGGAGATTTATGGATGGATGGAAAAGATTTCTTGTCACTGAGAGACATATTTTCATATGGAGGATGTAGCTCGGTGTCAGAGCGTTCGCTTTGCATTTAAAGGGCCCGCGTTCGATTCCCAGCAGAATTGATTTTTATACTCTGCACACGAAGTGTGCACATTAAAGGAGGCGTGACAGGTATAGAAAAGTATATATATTCTTGATCAGCGTGACCTCCTGAGTCGATTTAACCATGTCCGTCCGTCTGTCTGTCTGTCCGTCTGTGGAAATCACGATTACAAGAGAACGAATACAGACATCTTCTTCTTGGCACGAATATTGTCTATCATTAGAAACTCATCGGTATTGAAGATAGGCAAAATCGGACCATTGCCACGCCTACTTTTTATAGCAAATATAAAATAATCCATGCTTATAGCTCAATTTCTCTGCTTGTAGAACAAATTTGCGGTTGAAATTTTGTCCAGAAGTCAACTGTCTCTGAACAAAACTGATCACCAAAAATGGGCGTGGTCCGCCCACTAATTAAATAAAATGCGATTATAGGAGAACGAATACAGATATTTTAATCAAATTTGGCAGGAATATTCTCTGTCAATACAGAATATTTGATATTGAAAAGGAAAAAAATTAAACCATTGCCACGCCTAATCTTTAAGTAAACGTGTGTAGGGTATACTTCGGCCAGGCCGAAGTTAACACTCTTTCTGGTTTTAATTAAAATGAATTTATAGAAGAATTTTAATGGAAAGGTATATTTTAAAGATAAAGATTTTTTCACATGGAAGATCCACATTTTGATGACTAAAAAGTCGAAAATAAAATATATTAAAAAACTTTTAAAATAAATATATTGGATGTGAGAAAAGTTCGTGGCGTTTTTTCGATAGGTGGGGTCAAGTGCAAATAATTTTGGCAACACTGATAGCAGCGATATCACTGAAGACTTATTTGAAAGGTGACACTTCGACCGTAATTGTCAGTGGCGGCACCAAAACAACGAAATTGGTGCAGTGGTTGAAAAGTTGTTTACATTTGAAAATGGAGAAAAATAATGAAAAATTGTGCTATATTTTGCAGTACTATTATGACAATGGGAAAAACGCTGCTCCGGCTTTGTGTTGTCTACGGTGAAGGTGATTTATCAATATCTTCTGCGCGGAAATGGTTCGCTCGCTTTCGTTCTTGTAATTTTAATGTCAAAGATGAGTCATGCTCTGGTCGTTCAATCACTGGAAAAGCTGATGAAATTCTTGAAAAAGTCCAGCAAGATAAGCATATCAGCAGTGTCGATATTCGTATGGAGCTAGACATTGACCACAAAACTGTTATAAACCATCTACACAAGGCTGGCTACCAAAAGAAGCTCGATATATGATTTTCTTATGAGTTGAGCGAGAACAACATGATAGACAGATTTCGAAATCAAGAGGGAAAGAAATCGAATCTTTTTGGGAACGTGTCATAACCGAGACAATGAGAATTGGGTCACGTATGATAATCGGAATCATCAAAAATTGTTTGCAAGTGATGGAGAGCGGTCACAAACATTCGCAATGCAAGGATTGACGCTGAAAAGGTGAAGCTGTGTGTATGGTGGGACGGAAAGGGAATCGTCCACCATGAGCTACTTCCAGTTAGTCGAACGATTGATTCTCAACTCTATTTTGAACAACTAGTGAGATTACGTCAGGCAATTGAGAGAAAAAGGACGGAATTGACTAATAGGAAAGGTGTTGTCTTCCACTATGACAACTCTCGATCTCACACTTCTTTGATGACCCGTCAAAAATTGCGAGAGTTTAATTGAGAAGTTTTGCTGCATCCACCATATAGTCCACACATAGCTCCCTCAGACTACCACTTGTTCCGATCTCTGAAGAACTCTCTGAATGGAATTAAGTAGCTTTAAAAAGTAATTCAGTTTGCCATCCAAAAACCACAGAAATTCTTCACCGATGGCATCATGATAGATAATAATGGAACATACGTATTTGGATTAAATAAATTATTTTTCAGACTATAAGGAAACCAGTCGAATTTGACTAAAAAAACGCCACGAACTTTTTTCCAGACCCAATATAACAGTATAATATAAGAAATGTTAGAATTAATGCTTAATGAAACTTTTCTTATTATACAGGGTGTTTCGCATAAGAGGGCTCAAAAGACTAGGGCGTGTAGAATGGGTCGAGACAAGAAAAAAATCGTATGGGAGGGGGGGTCAATTTCCCCCCGTTTATGCGGGAGGGGCCATTTTATAAAAATCCGACTTGACATCGAAAAAAATAATATTAAGAAATAATGATTAGACCTAGATATATTTTGCTTACTGATTTTCAAAGCCAAATATCCGCTTCTTAATATCCTTTTTAAATCCTTTTTCCTATGTCAAACAGTTTTTGAGGAAATTAATGCCAAAGCTAAAATTTGGAAAAAAAATTCCGAAAAAAAATTTTTGGTCGCAATTTTTTTTTTAATTGCGGTATTAAGTATAATTTTTTTTCCGATCATAAAATTCTTCTAATCAATTCTCTAATCAATTCTAGAGAGAATGATCAAACCGGAAGGATATATGTTTTGTAGTTTCCGAGAAAAGTGAAAGTTACGAAGCATACTTTCCTTTCAAATACCAATTTTTGGGCTTAAAAGAGAAATTTCACCTAATAAATTAATTGAAAGCGAGGCAGCTATATTAGCAGAACATAAAAAATCATCAAAATGCTATTGAAGGTATTAAATTTAAAAGACCCTTATAATAAGTAATCTTCGTCTTCCAGTACGTTAATGGGAAGTATTTGTAGCTTCGACATTCGCCTGATATGTACCTTGAACGATTTTTTTTTTATTGTTTCATCTTCTACGACAAGGGTTTCTGACAGTTCTATAAGTCGTTGTGAACGTCTTTTAACTCCTGTCACTGAACTTGATGTTGGTAATAGGAATATGAAGTCAAACGCTGTAACCGAAGATTGCATACCTATAAAGTTTTTCTGAAGTCTAGATAATCGCTGTCGTACTACCAGTAGGTACAAAAAGTATTCCTTGTGATCCTGTTGATTTCAGACCATCGAGCATCTTTTCACCACTAAGTAATTTGTGTGAAAAATTGATAGCTCGGCAGATTTCTGAATGCTTAAAAAATTGCAATCTTCTATCTTTACTCTAAACTGGTTTTCGGTGTGCTCACAGTTGCGTTCCACTGTGTTAATTAAGTCTTAAATCCTCTGCCTTTTCGACTTTTCCAAAGCGTTTGATCCAGTTCAATCACCTTTGTGTTAAACTAAAACATTATTTTGACTTCTATAGTGTATCCTCCAGCCCTAGGCTCCTAAGGAAACTTAGTATGTTGGTGGGGCTTAGGTCTTTAAGTGCTTGCGTCCACGGATAGTGAGAGCTAAGGTGCTGCATTATTCTCTGTGTGACAGCCTCACATTCAAAAAGCAGGTGTTCCGGCGTCTCGTGGCCATTTTTACAGAAGCGACATTGCTTAGTTGTCTCAATGCCGAGGGTTTTGAGATGACCACTAGGTCTACAATGACCAGTGAGGAACCCTGTCATAATTCTTAGGTTGTTGTTGGATAATTCAAGACACAGCTGAGCCCTTCTTGGATTAAATCCTCCAATTAGGAGCTTTGTCTGCCTGAGTCCGAGAGTCCTGTTTCAGTATGCACTTGTTGAGTTCCTGCCTTCTAATCTCCTGCATGTGTAGGTCTGACCCACTTCCACAATAGGGTTCCGGCCTTACAAAGAGAGTACTAGCTCCCTTCCTAACCAGGTCTTCTGCCAGTTTGTTACCTTCTATGCCTACGTATCCGGGGCTCAAAGCAGTTTGAGTTTGTTTCTGCTGCACAGCCTGTTAAGTCTTCCTAGACATTCCCACACTAGGTTTGACATTGTCTCGTAGTGCTTTAATAGCTGCTTGGCTGTCTGACATTATAACAATGCTCTGGCCTCTAATGTTACGCTGTAGGCTTAGTTACGCTGTAGGTTTAATTACGCTGTAGGTTTATGACGAAGACCTCAGCATAAGTATACCGCTTGTGGGTATGAGCCCGTATGTAATATTTGAAGCTGTCTTCGCTCCATTGTTTTTTATTACCGAGTATAACCTCAAATTGTTTCTCAAAACTGTATTGTTTGTTCATATCGTCCGTCCTGGCTTGGCTCTTTTAACGTACAACGAAATATTTTTGTTAACAGATTGAAATCCAACTTTTACATATAATCTTAAGAATCTAGTTAATACTTAAAAAAGAACAAAAAAGAAGACAATTAATACTATAGAGTTTTCAAAAGAAGAACACAGAATAGAGTAGTGGAGAGTTGAATGGAAAATAAAGTGAAGAGTTAGAATGAAGAAGAAAGGTGCGATATGGTAAGCTGAGCAACAGCAGTTAATCAGACATGTGATATTTCAGAACAGCATCCCTAAAACGTGTCCCATCGGAGATACTTTTCAACGTTTGTGGCAAGGATTTCCACAATCTAATGGCATCTATATATATAAAATCCCTATGCGTTTCTGTTAGCAAAATATGTCCGGGACTTTTTTTTGGACTTCCACATCTCTTAGAAACCTGAAATTTTTCACAGATGTTTTTGGGCATCTAATGTTGATGAGAAAAATCACAAATTTCAAAAATCCAAACGGCTTCGCCATTTTTTTGCAAAAAATCGGATTGGGAGGAAATTTGTATTTTTTTTCCTAGATTGTGCTGATTAATTTGTCAGATTTTATTATGAAAAATTTTACAATTTAAAAATTTAATAATTTAAAAATTTAATAATTTGAAAATTTAATAATTTAAAAATTTTATAATTTTTCATAATAATTTAATTTCATTGAATTTGTTTTGTTTGTGACTATTTTTGGCGGTGTTGTGTATAGTTGCTTAGAAAATGAACATTAGTATATCGGAAGGTGGGCGATATCATCTAAGACTACTTCTATTACATGTGACAGGAGATATCAGTTTTGAGAACTGTGCACGGGGTCAAATTCAAAACATTCAAAGAGGCATGGAAGGAGTTGGGTATCTTAGAAGACGATTCCGTTTGGGAAGCCACACTGGCTGGGAAGCCAGAAATTGTTTGCTTTAATCTGTGTTTTTGGGTGCCTACTTCAGCCGGAGAAGACCTACCTGGAAAACACCCGGATCATTGTAGAACACACGCAGACTGTGAAAATTTAGCCCTACGCGATGTCCAAGAAATTCTTATTTTACATGGTAAAAATTGTACAGACTTCGGTATTAAAACTCCACCTCAAGACTTACCTCATGATGCCGGAGCAGCACTTGATATAAAGAACCAAAAAGCAACAGGTCAAGATATGGTCGAATGTTTAAACGATGAACAGGGTGTTGCTTTAATAGAGTTATAGATGCAATATACACATCTAGCATATCATCAAAATGGTTTTTCCTAGATGGACCTGGGGGAAGTGGAAAAACCTACCTATACAAAACCCTCTTGAGCGTGGTGGGAGGAAAGGCGATATAGCGTTACCTGTGGCCTCCACGGAAATCACGGCCAACTTTTTAAAAGGAGGTCGACCGCTGATGGAGACGACGGTTATCACAAAAAATATTGTTTTTAAAGAAATATTCGCAATCAATATTTGAATCAAATACAAACAATCGATATTAATTGCGATTAATTTTTTACTTTTCATGCTACAAAATAAATAAACCAAAAAAGTGTAAGGTGAGAAAGTCCAAAAGACTTCGCAATTTTTGTTACGAAATAAATAAAAAATAATAACTTCCTGGCGAAGTCAGGCTTATATACTAGTTTACAAATAAGAGTCTTGATGAGATTAATATGGTAAACATAGGGATTGGTTGTTTCTGCTCAATTGATCAAATCTAAACTTTTCATAAAGATACATTGTTATTTTTGTAAGCAAAATAACTTTATGTAGAAAGATACAATTTCTTGCGTTGAGATAGCTGATTATACGAGCTCGTATCACAGCCGAGAAAGCTTTAACGAAACTGAGGTCATATAATATTACCATATTACGTATGGTCATATTTACGCAGCCCATACACATACACCTTGTGGCACAATTAAATGCAATTTCCACTTTTAATTGCGACTGCGAGTCTAATTTACTATATACAACCTCTGAGTAGGTGATTAAGGGCAGTACTAAATGAAGGATTAGCTTACGTATGGTCTCGACGGGATATGCTTAAACTCAGCTGAGTATCTTAGGTTTTGAAAAATGTAATATATTTTCCAAACTAAGCCATCAACATGATCAGTACATGTAAGGGAAGAATTTATTGTGAAACCTAGACTAATAGCACAGCCAACAATTTTTGGTATTTTATCACCTATTACAAGGTCAGGTATTTCATCATATATTACCCTGTATCTGGAGACCGGTAACACATGACTTAGAGGCGTTAAGATGAAGACCGTTGCAACTGGCCCAGTTACTAATTCTTGAGAGGTCCTCACTTATTTTGCAGGCAAGGTTTTCCATTAGTGCTACTTGATAGGTATGAAAAAAATGTCATTGAGAAAGAGAGAGAATAGTAGAGACGTCCAAGAATAGAATAAAGAGAGGTCCAAAAACTGAGCCTTGAGGGACACCACTATGCACTGACGTATAAGCTGAGCAGGTTCACCCACACCTAACTCTTTGTAGACGTCCGGTTAAGTAGTTGTTCATGAAATGTACATCATTGTCATTAAAGCCAAAGAAATTCTTTAACTTTATACACAGCAGAGAGTGACTTACAGTGTCGAAGGCTTTGGAAAAGTCGAGTAAACATAATAACGTCGATAAACCACCATCATAAGCTGGTCGCATGTCATCTAACATATTGAGAGCGGCAGTAGGGCAGCTGTGGCTAGAGCGGAAACCAGACTGAACAGATGTCAATAGGTTATTATCTTGAGCATATTTATTGATTTGAATTTGATTGGCCCTGAGAGATTTAAGAACATTTGACAAGGAGGGCAGGATGCTAATAGGTCTAAAATCATTTGCAGTTGGTTTTTTGCATACTAATGGAAATGTGGAGGATGTAAAGCAGTGTTTAAAAATATGGTCTAGTGGACTCCCTATTTCAATAATTTTTAGAAATTTAATGTCAATACCATCTTTACCGACAGCATTCGATTTTATCGCCATTATGGAAATTGCAACATCGGCTTCGCTGACTGCAGCAAAATTAGAGGACTCTTTCGCACAAATGCGCAACTCTTTTAGGTTGCTCCAAAGAATCTTAAAAGGCAAGGAACTTTTAAATTTCATACTGAAGTATTTAGCTTTAGATTTCCTAGTTATCAAATTAGCCGCATTTCTAGCTCGTCTATAGTTTTCCCACCTATATGGACTAGGGTATTTTTTCCACATGCTGTGTACTTGGTTCCGCTTATTAATGGCTTCCTGTACAGGATATGTGTTTGATAATAACAGTTCTGACAGGCACATGTTTAAGAAAAAGATTATTGATGTTTCTCATAAGGAAGTCAACCTTATAATTTACAGTAGGAAAAAACCAGGTTTGATTCTACATAACGTAGGTAAGATCACAAGAAAGATTAGTATAGTTAATGGAGTTAAAGCCATGATAAGAAAAAGTCTTTGAAATAATGGTACATGATATATTGATATATAAAGTGCAAAATATTAAGTCATAGTCAAACAGAAAATAAATTTGGTGAAACAATAACACTGAAGGCTTATCAGAAACAATAAAGTAGTCCAGCAGACTAGAAGTATCTTTGTCCGATAACCGCGTTGGCTCAGTGCAGTTAACTACAGATAAACCTAACTTTGAAACATTGTCATAGATGGACCTTGATAAGCTATCATACACAGCAAATTTACATTGAAGTCACCACATAGTATAAAAGAATTGATGTTAATTGACAAATCGGACAAAAAATTGAAAAAAGTGTCAAGCGTATTATATTTGCTGGGATTGTACAATCATTAGTGTTATAGTTCACTACAGAGAGCGATCTTTCTAGTTTAATCAGCTGTCGTAAACTAGTTCGTTCATATAGTTCACTCGGTCATTTAGTTCAGTAGTTCGTTCGCTCATTTAGTTCAGTACTTTACTTGGTTAATTGGCAAAATTATATTTAATTTTGATATTAATGTCTAATACTGAATACATGATTAAATTATATATTGTTAGATTTTTAGTAACAGTTTTTTCCATTCATTAATTTTTTTTAAATGGACATAACTCGGAAACAAAACGAGAGCTCCACTAATTCATATTGTTGTTGTCGTTCCAACAATAAAGAAACAACAACAAAAATAACTACAAAATTGGAGTTATGTCATTGTGCCTGAATTGTGCCAAGATTTCAAATAAAAATTTCGTATGGAAACATCTTCTTAAATTAATTTAACCAACTGAAACATACAGAAAAACTAACGAGCAACTGAACTGAAACGAACTAACGAACTGCTGAACTAAAAGACCGAATGAACTAAAAGAACTAAGAACTGTGAACTAGATCTCATAGTTCACGCAAGTGATTCGTTCAATTGAACTAGTTCGTTCACGAACTACCCAACTCTAATAATCATACAAATTTTTGTTGTGTTGTCAGAGATGTTGATGCTTAGATATTCAATATTAGTGTTTCCAGATTTAGCCATCATAGCTGACTTCAACGTATTGCGACAACAAATTGCAACACGTCCTCCTTTCCTATTCTGCCTGTCATTTCTAAATAATCTAAAATTATTAATATTGAGTTATTAATGTCAGAGACAAACCAAGTTTCAGAAACACATAACATCAACAAACTAATCCTCAAACACATATCTCAGATAGTCAATTTTTTAGAGTTAAGGCTCCTGGCATTCAAATATGCAACTTTAAGACCTGCATATAGTTCGCACATCACACTCAGAAGAGACTTATTGCAAATACCAGAATAGCGATCACAGAAGTCGACCATTAGCACGACCATAGGAATGACACGAGATAAGCACGCAAGCAATAAACACAAATACCACAACAGGTGACCACCAATCCTCAACACATACATACATATAACTTTGGAAATATGAGTAATAGCTAAAGAGACAAGGACAACAAAACAACAAGATAATAATAAATAATTAATTTATAAAGTAAAGACGGCAACTAGTCACTTCCATCGTTTCTATTATCTTCTACAAAACTCGCAATAATATTGAGCTCATCGATGTTCGTGATTATAAAGCTTTCTCCATGCATGAGTTTTCTGACGATAACCGATCCTCTCTTCGTTAAGACAGAGTGCAGCTGCTTTTTATGCTTTAATTAAGGAGCTTGCTGAAAATGTTGCCTTTGACACTTAGACACACTTTCCTTAATAAAGAAGCTGGTTGCAGAGCTCAACCCGACGTCATTTAGTGTCAGAGTAGTGTTATTGGTTCACTTATGTGTATACACCAGCGCATTGAAGAACTTGATCTCTTTCAAGGCCGCTGGACCATTTGAAGATAATCGGTGCTGGCCGAATTCGCTCCTTGGCTTTATTTTTTTAAAAGCTATGCACACGGAATATACTTTTGAGTAGAGGAGGCCTGCAGGCCACAGTAAAACAAATTTTATTGTACACAGCCGTTAAGTTTTCTTCACTAATCTCAGGAATTCCGTGTATCACAGCATCTGTAGCGACTTCTTTTCGTTCAAGGGCGCCGATTTTGTAGTTCGTTTTACCCAGGGCCTCGCCAAGCGAAGCAATTTCTACAATTTGCGATAGGCGGCCAGTTTCAACCTTCTCAACTCGTACTACAATATCACAAACACTATTTCTAATTTCGCGATATTTTTTACCCAGTTGTTTTCCAGGTCCTCAATTTTACTATTGAAATCAGCAAGAAGCTTCATTATTTCTGTGATGATATGTGATATGTGATGATCATGATTTGTGATGATGGGTCTCACAATGGCAGTGTACATTCACCGCATAATACTTGGGTTCCAGGTTTTTTCTGCGAAGTTTCGACATACTAGTAGCGAGTTCGTAGCTTTATTCATGATAGTTTTAGCGTGTGCTTTCCAGAGCAATTTCGAATCTAGGGTTAGGACTAGGAATTCTACATTTGGTTTGACATCAATTATTGAGCCGTTCAGGCTGATGTCATGCATACGCTGCAACTTTCGTTTTCTCGTGAACGTTACTATGGTGGTTTTCGAGGAGGTGATGTTTAGCCCCACATTTCTACACTATTACTGCGTAATAACGAGGCCATTTTGCACTATGTCGGATAGCGTTTCCTCAAACTTTCCTTTAGTCACAATTACAATGTTGTCCGCATATCCGACACACGCGATGCCATTACTTGTGATGAGGAGTTCATCCACCACGAGATTCCAAAAAAATGGGGATAGAACAGCTCCCCCTTTATTTGTCCTTCTTGCCACTTCTACTTAGTCTCTTCCTTCAGTTGCTATTGCGCAAGGAAAGTGAGCTTCAAGTAGAACGGTCGTCCTTTGTTCCTTACTGGTAGTGTAGGTTCCGTTAGGCAACCTCAGTGTCATCGCCGTTTCTATCCGTTCTTTGGCCATCACCTTGTAAATTCTCGCTGCGCCCCGAGCGGAATCGATCTCATCACAGAACTTCTTGAAGATATTCTTTTAGCTCTTCTTATGGATTTGTTATATTCTGTTACCGCTCGGATGTATTCCTATCAGTCCCCGATGTGCTTAACCTTATTGCTTACCACCAAGTATACACCTTGCGCACTCCTCTGGGTGCTTGTGCCAATAGGATAGGATGAGTGGCATGCATTCAAAACTGCCCTATTGAGTTGTTTTACAGTGTGATCGACCTCGAGTTGGCTTTTCAGCTGATCTCGAGTTTTAATTGCTGTTAAATTCGAATTAAGTTCATTGGAATAGTCAACCTATATAGTTCTCCTAGGGTTTCGCCAAGGGGAAATAACATGACACCAGATGCCGCCTTTGCATGGTGGAGATTCACCTGTGCCAGCCTGAAAACGGACTTCCTTCTTTCCTTCCTTTGCACGTGGCGCTTCGATCGAACTTCGATCGAAGTGGAGTCCTCCTCATCGGTGAGTGTCACTGGGCTTTGTACCGCAAGACCGGCGAGGTCAATGCCCTCAAGCAGTTCTTGCAAATCCTTCGCATCTGTAGTTGCTGTTCGGTGGATTCATCGGTTAAGCTGGCACTACTTCCGTAGTGGCCGGATTGTATCCAACTTGTATAGGTTTGGGATCCTCAATAGTTTTGGAGATATGCACCTTGATTTGCCCAAACCTATAGTTGATGGTGTATCCATTGGATTTCATAGTATCAAAGGCGGTGTCATCAGCCGTCCTGTGCCCACTTCTTTGTACTGACTATACATAGACTTAAGAAAACTTTATCTGAACCGCCAAATATTTATGTAAATGCATTTAGTCTAAACGTGGTGTCCAAAATTTACAACTTGGGTGTATATATTAATTCCTCTGTCTCTTCTGTTGAGAATGTAAAAAAAAATATATTCCTTGCTACATAACCTAACGAGGTGCATGATTTTCTTACAGCTTTTCCCCCCCTTTAATTGCTTACTCTGAAGTCATTTACAGTAGAATGAGTTCGTTCAAAATAGCGAGCATCGGCTGTGATTGAATAATTGAATTGAAAATTATCGCATGTTTATTTCGTAATAAAGAGGAAGGTATGCCGTTAATAATGAAAAACAACATCAGCCAAATGGCCACCACGACCACGCTTACAGGACCATAACCTTTTCAGGAAATTTTCCATAACCAAATCGCAAAGTGGCTGCCCTATGTCCTCGATAGCCTCACGAATTCTTTTGAATCGACGCTGGGCTGTTGGCGTAGACCTTATCTTTTACGTGGCCCCAAAGGAAGAAGTCGCAAGGTGTTAAATCACAAGATCTCGGTGGCCAATTGTGATCTCCTCTTCGAGAGATAACACGGTCAGGAAACTTTTCCCGTAAAAGATCAATGGTTTCGTTGCTTGTGTGGCACGTAGCGCCGTCTTGTTGAAAGTAAACGTTGTCCAGATCAATACCATCTAACTCCGGCCATAAAAAATCATTAATCATCTCTCGATAGCGCAATCCATTCACCGTAACTGTTGATCCAACCTCATTTTCGAACAAGTAAGGTCCAATGACCCCGCCGGACCATAAACCGCACCAAACAGTCACACGTTGAGGATGGAAAGGCTTCTCAACAATAACTCTTGAGTTTTCCGAGCCCCAGATGCGACAATCTTGCTTGTTGACGTAGCCATCGAGGTGGAAATGGGCCTCATCAGTCAAGATGATTTTTCGATGGAATTCCGGATCATTTTCATGCATTTCAAGGACCCAATCAGCCCAAAGACACCACGTTGTTGATGATCGGCCGGCTTGAGTTCTTGTGTTAACTGAACTTTATAAGCCTTAAGACCCAAGTCTTTATGCAAAATACGATGTAATGACGTTTATGGAATGCCAAATTCCAAAGAACGACGAGGAATGGACAAACCTGGGTTATCCTCAACACTTTGGGCTACAGCAGCAATATTCTCAGTTGTTCTTGAGCGACGTGCACGGGTTTTATTCTTCACATCACTAACTTGTCCCAACAGCTCGAATTTTTCCACCAATTTCTGTATTGCGGTCCGACAAGGTGCTTCACGACGACCCAAAAATGCTTTAGTTTCGCGAACTGTGACTGCAAAATTTTCACCATTTTTATACCCTACACCTTAAGGTTAAGGGTATATTAACTTTGTCACCAAATGTGTAACGCATAGAAATAGAGACGATAGGTATAGAAAAGTATATATATTCTTGATCAGCGTGACCTCCTGAGTCGATTTAGCAATGTCCGTCCGTCTGTCTGTCTGTCTGTCTGTCTGTTGAAATCACGATCACAGGAGAACCGGTGAAGATATCGTGAAATGAAATGAAATTTTGCAGAAATATTGTTTCCTGTGGTGTGCAGGTTGGTATTGAAAATGGGCAAAATCGGTCCACGACCACGCCTATTTTTGAGTAAAAATGTGATACGAGGGGCACTACTTATATTTCTTGCCTAACAATGAAACAAAAGAAATTTTTCATTTTAAATGCATTTATTGCTTTTCAAAATATTCGCCTTTAAGATTTATACACTTGTGCATGCGTTCAAACCATTTATCGAAACACTTTTGCCAGTCCGAAGAGGATATCTCAGAAACATGGTTTTTGAACGCTTCAACTGCTTCTTCAGGTGATGAAAATCGTTGACCACGCAGTTTATCTTTGATTGTTGGAAACAGATAGAAGTCATTGGGTGCCAAGTCGGGGCTGTACGGCGGATGACCCATCAATTCGATATTTTGGGTGTCCAAATACGCTTTCGTTTCACGTGATGTGTGTGAGCTCGCATTATCGTGGTGCAAAGTGATTCGTCGTTTTTGATTGGTTTCTCTCAATTTACTGAAAATTTCTGGCAAACAAATGGTCGTATACCAAGCTGAATTTACGGTCTTTTGATGTTCAAGAGCCACAGTTTCCAAATGGCCGGTTTTCGAGGAAAAAAACGCTACCATTTGCTTCGCAGTGCTTCACGCTCTCAAAACTTTCGTTGGATTTTCTTCGGATTGGAACACCCAAACAGTCGATTGGCTTTTTGTTTCGGGTTCATACGCATAAATCCACGATTCATCACCTGTGACGATGTAGTAGACACTTTTGGAAGCACCGTTCTCGTATTTTCTGGTAATTTCTCGGCACCAATCGACACGTATCTTTTTTTGTTCGTCAGTCAATTTATGTGGAATTCTTTGCGTAAAAAGCTTCCGCACACGCAAATGTTCATGCAAAATCTTATGTATGCTAGTCGCCGATATGCCTAAGGGTGCCTCTATCTCGACATATGTTACATAACGATCTTACTGAATCAGTTTTTGCACAGCATCGATGTTTGCTAGCACAACAACCGAGTTTGGACGACCTTCTCGTGGGTCATAATTAAGCGACTTACGACCACGATTGAACTCGTTGTACCAATTTTTCACAGTGCTATAGGATGGTGCTTCATCACCCAAAGTTGAGTTAAGTGATTCAAAACACTGTTGTCGAGTCAGCCCCTTTCGAAAATCGTAAAAAATCATCGCACGAAAATTTTCACGAGATAATTCCATTTTTTCAATGAATTGAATTTTTCAACTTAACGAAAGACAATGTTGTCATGCGAACTGGCAGAAGTTGTCTGAAGAGACTTATGCTAAAAAATGTCCAACTTTTCAGCTGTCATATTAGTTTGCATCGGGTAACACTAGTAGTACCTTAGGCCAAAAATATAAGTAGTGCCCCTCGTATCAGCCGTTGTTTTTTAGTTATGACAACAAAATTTCATTTCTGGGTATACAGTAATTTCATCGGTTGATGTGCCAAATATGGGCGTGATCCGCACACTTTGAGGTTATACAGGCAAAAGAGGGACTTAAATGGTTATATTGTTAAATATCTAATATTCCTGAATCAAGCTTTACATAATAACTTCTTTTCTAATAAAACATTATTACAGCAAAACTGGGCGCGGTCCGCCCTCTTTTACACTGCTTATACAGCATAGTTCATGAAAAATAATTTATTACCACTGTTGAGTCTCCAAGCATTTCCACGCCCAATGCGATTCACCGTTTTGTCTCCAAGGCCAACAGCGCGCGTTGCTGGCTTCATATTTCACCGTGTGACTTCTCTGGTCCAAGCTGGATCGCCGGGGAGAATGTCGAGTCTCCAATCATTCCCACGCCCAATGCGATTCACCGTTTTGTCTCCAAGGCCAACAGCGCGAGTTGCTCGCTTCACATTTCACCGTGTGACGATTTGGCACGTGACATGTGAGGCGCCCGAAAATAGCTGTGGAAACAGCTACTCGCAAGCAGAACGATGTGAACCGCAACCCCAGCACATTCCTACATTTTCTTGCACTTTTATTAATTTTGTTATTTTCCATTGTTAAAATTATTATATTTTGTTTTATTTTCCATTGCTAAAAATAATATATAAGCAAGTGACCAAAGACTAATAAAATCAGTTCTTCAGCAACTCGGTAAATCAATCGTTTTATTCGTTCGTTTATTCACGCCGTAATTCAGTATAGTTGGTTTTGTACTAACTATACAAATTAAACTAAAGGACACTAAGTACAAGAACTTAGTTTTCTCGTACTAACTAACTTCAACTAAAGGAAGTTGAATATAAACATTGGAGGCCCCGGCGAGATAAAATGAGCAAATTGGAAGAGTATCTACAAAAGCAGGATCACATTTCAACAGAACGTACACAGCAACCTAGGCGAAATATACAATTATGCCAGGGAGCAAATGTCGATGTGGATCCAGCTCCTGAAGACAAAGCCCACATCAAGCAAGGCAGAAGCAGGACCATCGCAAACAGTGGGGGGCACGAGTCGCGGAGAATCAGGACTATCTCAACCAGATTCAAAACGTCACGCAAGTTTGCTAATAGCAAAACAACAAAAAAATGCTGTGCATGTTAACAAGCACACTCCACAAAATGCTTGTCGACCAAAATGTACAGACAGCTCAGTACTACGACAGCAAAATCCCCACTCTTGAAAGGCATTTCAAGATCTACATGAAAGGATCTGGGAATCGTTGGACAGCATTGAGGATGACATCTATAACTTCGACGAATATGCAACCATCGAAGACGACATCAGCAATGAAATACTTCAATTGCAGTTGAGGATAGGGGACTCATCTCCCACGGTACCACCACCCACAACATCATCAAATCCCGAAGCAAGTAGATACTCCACGCTACCGCTTCCGAACTTTGAACTGCCAAAGTTCTCTGGCCAGTATTTATACTGGCGACAATTCCGTGACTTATTCACGGAATTAGTCCACAAGCAGCCAATACCGATATGTCAAAAAATGTGGTATCTGAAAACCACACTAGGTGGGGAAGCAACCGGATTGATCCAACACTTCACCAGCACGGAAGCAAATTATGAGATCGCATGGAAGATAGTCAACGAGCGCTATGAAAAGCCTCGTTTACTGACCGCCGCAGCAATCACGAAACTACTTGCGCAACCAGCAAGCAACATTGAAACAGCAGCAACCGTCAAACAGTTGCACGACACCACGGTCGAAAGCCTACTTAGCCTCAATAGTTTGGGAACAGAAACCAAGAACTGGGATCCACTATTACTCAACATCCAGGTCAACCGACTTCACAAGACCTCGCATGCTCTATGGGAGCAGTCATTAACCAATCCCAAACAAACGCCCACACTGAATGAGTTCCTGCAGTTCCTAGAGCGGCGTTTCCAAGTTCTAGAGTCACTAGGAGCCAAAACTACAAGGGCCGAAACAGTTAAGAGATCGGATTCATACAAGGCATTGAGCGTCACAATCGGCTCCAAAGCGTGCATCATTTGCAACAATAATCATCCCTTATTCATGTGTGACAGATTCGTGCAAATGAATCCAAAGGTACGCTTGTCAAGTATTCAAAGGGCAAGGTACTGTGTCAATTATCTAAAGGGCGGTCACGCTGCCAAGGATTGTGCTTCAATTATTCGAATGAAGAACATCTTACGTGAGCAATACGGAAACAGACGTCGTTTATGGACACCACTCTAAACATCATGAGAAAAAACCAAGAACAAATTGAAGGGGAATTCACTGAAGTTCAAGAGGCAACCAAGCACGTTAACACACAAATTGCAAGAATAAGTCAACAATTTAATCAGGAACTGATTCATCTAAATTTTTATGAAATGAGTTTGCACGCACTGATTATGCTGAGCAACTATGAGCGGATGCAAAATTCACTGCTTGATATATTAATCGATTCACATCAAGGCAAAATGAACCCAGAACTAGTTCCTCCCGAGCTACTCCAAGCAGAAATAAGCAAGGTTCAAGCCAACTTACCAAAATCGATGAGACTCCCAATACCCACAAATCAGCTTCTTAGATTTTATCAACTGATTGCGATCGAGAGCCAAATAACAAAGGCATACATTATCAAATGTCAAAAATGTCAAATGTCAAAAACAACAGCTTCAAAAGTGACAGCTACTGAAATAGCGGGCTATTCAAAATTACACCTCTTATTGGAAAACCCTTTATAATACCTAAAAGCAATTCTCTGAGTTCTTCCCATGTGTTCTTCATTAATACCATTAGGTTGTGGAATGCATTGCAGAAGCTTTGTAGAAGTTAACTACGAGGATGAGCGAGCTTAAAAAACAGATTTTCACCTTCTCTTTAAATTCCCCTGTATTTGTGTTATTATTTCCAAACTCTTCTTTTCTTTTACATACTTTTCACATCTATTCTTGATGCTAAGTTAGTTATATTTTCATATCTGTGATAAGAGTACTAGAATCTCTAGTAAATGACGAAATGATACTACTCTAAAGAATAATATATTTAGATTCAAGTAATGGTTTTAAAATTTTTAATTTCTAATTTCGAACTCTAATTTAAATTTTTATTTTTAATTCTTAATTTTATTTATATAATTTATCTATGTCTATGTTCATAGTTGCTAAATTATCTTAGGGCCTTATCATAATTCATCACTCGTACGAATCATATGTTTTTAACGCTGATTATGTTTTGTGCTTTTAGTTGTTTTTTCGTTGAATTGACGCTTTGGCGTTTCATTTTCAACGAAAGTTCGCAAGGAAATGCAAAACCAAAAATGAACGACTTTTGTTGTTATTTCCACATGGTTTGCACAATTTGTTACGTATTCATGAATTATGCTAGTCGTCGTCGTGCGAACCGTCGAAGTTTTCAACCGTTGCAAATCGAAACATTGAAAAGCAGCTATCTTCACTAGTAGGGATAGAAGGTTTCTGAAATAAGGTAACGACTGCGCTCCCGGCGTTGCTCTGTCTAGTGTTATAGGAAATACATTGCAATTCCTGGAATTTATGTGTGGTTCTCTGCCTGTGCATGGATCTCTGCCTGGGAGCTCTGTCTGGTGCTTGTGGTTCGTGAAGTGCTAGTGAGGAGCGTGAAGAGCGTGAGGTGCTAGTAAGGAGCGTGAGGTGCTAGTGAGCATGATTCTATTCGATTCTCCCATCGGATACATACTCGAATTTGATTTGAAATATCCACAGTGTTTACACCATGCATATAATGATTAACTATTTTGTTCTGAGAATGAAACTATGGGTTCTAAGCCAATAAAGCAAATTTTTATTCTTCCAAAAATCCGGGCGTTTCTGGTGATTACTTCACGCAAATTGCGCATAACTTGCAAGTAATATTCCTTATTGACCGTTCTACCCTGTGGCAAGAACTCATGATGCACCACAATCATTAATCCATTTTATGGAATAGGCAAAAATCGAAGACGAGCCAAAACACGTCCAAGCAAAATAGCTGACAAAACTTAACTGAACATTCAAAGTGGCCGAACTTAGCATAAGTGAGGGGCATGAGTACCAACATATCGCCACAAAAAGTTGAAAATCGAATATACGTAATCCGCGAAAATTCAAAACTCTACCTTATTACCCATCATCGGAGTTTAGCGAAGAATACGTTTGAAAAGAATTTGTTCAAACTACTAAACAACGCGGTGTATGGTAGAACTATTGAAAATCTAAATAAACGAAAAGACATCAAAATATTACTCGACTGGGAAAGTAAGGGAAGGCGATTAGGAACCCGAGCACTAATTTCCAAACCGAACTTTCACAGGTGTACACCTTTTGCAGAAGATATGGTTACTATTTAGACGTCTAGGGTCCGTACGGCTCACAATAAATCTATATATTTGGAATTCGTTACTCTCAAGTTATCAAAATCAAATCAAATAGATAATATGGTAATTTTCCCCCTTAGAAACGCTTAAGTCCTTGGTATGGTGAAAATAAGAAATAAAATTTCGAAGAAGCATTGCATTTTGTAGTGCTTAGCAACAACAGTTGAATAAACATAAAGCATCTTCGTCGGAATTAGATCGCAGTGGTATATGTTCATGTTTACAGTTTAGAATAATTTTGTTAAAGTCTTCAACAAATCCCAATAGCATTTTCAATGGTACACTATCCCTTCTTTATTTCGAGTTCATTCTTTGAAAACCATCCAGCATTTTTAAGCATGTTACTTTGAATCGAATTCAATGACACATAATTCTTTGCTGTTGAAGTGACACGTACGATCGATTTCTAATCCATTCATCTCATAGCGAATTTAATCGAACGAATTAAACTTTCACTGGGTAGAACGTAAAGATCTTGATTTTGAACGGCTATCCTTATCCCGGCCTTACTTTTATATGATTATAAATATGGTGCATAGCTATAATATTCCTTTTTAATAATACTCTCAACGTAGAGCGTGTTTGTTTTGATTTCCTCGCGTGAGCTAAATTTTTTATTGATGAGCAATCTTTTGAGGTTTGGGAAGAGATAATAGTCCGAGGGTGCCAAATCGGGCGAATACGGTGGATGCGACAGCAATTGGAGCCGTAGGTCATTGATTTTAGCTGTGGTTGCGATGCTCTTGTGCGCCGGCGCACAGTGGCCGGTTTTTCAACTTAGCGGCCAAAAGTCATTTTTTTCAATGTCACCGATTTCAAAATGGGTTAAGTCATATGAAAGTAGAAACCTGAGAACCTAGGGAGCCTTTAAAAAAGAAAATAACAGCTTTATCTTGATTATTTCATTAGTAACTATGCAATAAAAAACAGCACTTTTTATTTTCAACTAAAATAAACACATTTTTTCAACATTTCACAGATTTAGATATCCATATCTCTGTCAATATGTCAGATATTAAGTTCCCGTTTTTTTTATTAAATTCTTGGATATATTCGTTGTCAAATGTTGTTACAATTGAGTAAAACTGTGGTATAGTTATTACGTAACAAGAATTCCAGAAATGCTCCAAATTTGGTTAAATTTCGTCGTATTTTGGAGCAGGACTTTTGTGCTTCAAAATGCTCCAAAAGGAATTTTAGCTCTTACTGCATATGTACTGTAAATGTGAGCAGATTATTGCTTTCATTGGAAGAGAATTATGTGAAAAGTCTTGGCCTTTGTAAGTGATGTGATAACCGAAGAAGTTAATAAAATTAGGAGGCAAATTGATGAACTTCAGCCGCGGCTATTTATTTAGTATCCTGGCCATATTATTCAAATATATTTCAAACTTCTGCTCACCATGATTGATGGAAAAGTCGGACAAGCCTTAACTGATACTAAGGCATCCTCTAGCTGTATTATAAGCCATCAAACCGCGAGTACACTAAGCCAAGCACCAGCAGATGCTAATTATTCTGAAGAGGCATACGAATTCGGATTTTCGCCTCTTCACACTAGAATTCGTTTCATGGAACATACACTCAAATTGGGCTATGATTTAGAATTCGGAGCAACAGGAACGGTGTGACAGACAAAACTCAGTGAATATGGAGAAACGGAAGCTGAAAAAAAGCCAAATACAGGAACAATATCGTGAAATAGGGCTAATAATTGACCAGCCTAAACAAGGAGAGGGAAATACGAATGATACGCGTACGGTACGCGTAATGACACGGGAAATACGATACGAATGGGACGAAACACCGCTAGAAGATTTTTCTCAGATCCTGAGACGGCAGCTTTCATTACAGGAGTGGACATTGAATTAATTAAGCGATTCAAAATAATAATAGAAGTTATAGCATGCAGCAGGGTGATTGATGCCAACCAATTTTGTGAATATGCAAAGAAAACCGCAGAAATTTACAACGAAAAATATCCCTGGAGTAAAGCGCCATCAACAATTCATAAAATTCTTTATCATGGCGAGCAAATTATTGAAAATAGTCTACTTCCACTTGGTGATCTTTCTGAAGTAGCACAAGAAAAAAGAAAGAAGGATTACAGATTCTTTCGTGAACACAACACAAGGAAAATTTCAAGATATTGGTTCAATGAGGATCTGCTTGCAGTTTTGTTGTGCACATCGGATCCATATATTTCAAATATCTGCCAAAAATGGAAATCTAGCTCAATCGAGTTAGATAGTGATGCACAAAATTTACTACTAGATGAGCAGAATTCTATCAATGAATGTTTTGAAAATATTGTTTAATTTGCATTAGTTCCTTATTTATTACCTTATTTTTATTAATCTATTTTATTAGTATGTTCGTTATTGATAATAAAAAGTTTTTAATCATTAAATAAAAAGAAAAGTATTATTTTTATAATCTCTTTTTTAGGCTTTTAAGAAAATTTTAGTAGGTACCCTGATTGAAACTCTCATATCTCTGGTTTTCAATGATCGATTTTTATGATTGTAGTCTCACATTAAAGCTTAAGATTAGAAGAATCCAACAAAAAAAACCGGAATAAAATATTCCAAGAGAGTCAAAGGATATGGATTTTTGACCGCTAAGTTGAAAAACCGGCCACTATGCGGCGTATTGTCTCGCAAAAACAAAATTTTTTTCGCTTCATGTGAGGCGGTATCTGCTAGCTCGCGCATCTTCACTTTCCGGTCAGCCAACATCATTTCATGTATTTTTTTGACATTGTCCTCTGTAACCGCATCGGAGGGCCAGGCGCTGCGGACTTGATCGGTAGTGGATGACGGTGTAATCTGACGGAGCATTAGCCCCATAATATTTATTCAACTTTTCTTTTGTTTCCTTCGCCGGTTTGCCTCTCAAAAAATAATGTTTTATGAGAGAGCGAAAATCGTGTGCCAAACACGTCAACAACAATTAGCTGTCAAAACAAAACTAAATACAGTATCGCACTGAAATATGGCATGTCTGCCTAAATATAAAAGGACTTCAAGGTACCATAACCTTTTTTGCCGTAGCAGCGCATTCTGGCGGTCAAGGAGTTTACTTTTCAGCCCACCTAATATTAAAACGCTTAACAATTGACGCCTTCAAAACAGTATACAGTTATTAAATTTTGAGATTTTCCGTCATCGGTTTCTAAATTGTTAGATTTTCTTCTTAAATCGAGTATGGATTTCATGGCTTTAGTTACACCGTTTTTAAATTTTAAGGGTACAATGTAGCCATATTTCTAGAACGTGTCTATTACAGTTAGAAGAAAGCGGTATCCATTATTATTTGTGGAATAACTAATACTATAATAATAATAATAAGGAATAATAATTCCTTTGGTTATTAGTCACCTTCGCTTAAGGCTTACGCGTAGTACCTGTAAAGCTCATGTACTACGTCTTGCTTTTAATTAATTTTTCGATATTTCCTGAAGCATTTGCTTTTCTAATGCATCCTTGGAGTTTCGGCTCTTCTTCTCTTTCGGCTCTTGTATTTCAGGCATGGAATTTCCTTTTTTTACTTCTTCAACTATAAGACCTTCGAATCGCTCAAGCCCATCGCTTTAATTTTTTGTATAATCCCTGTTATTACTGTTAACGTATTCTTTAGTGTTTTGGAATTTTTTATAGATTACTTCAACGACTTCACTTATTTTATCTCTTAGCATCTTGTTTTGTTCTTTAAATTCATTCTTTATCTGTTTAGTATTATCTTCAACAAGTGATTGAAGCGTTTTTATGCCTTGTTCAATGTCTTCATCTATTTTTCCCCTTAGTATATTATTTTCTTCTTTGAATTCAACCTTTATCTATCTTATTTATATCTGTAAATATTTTTGTTTAGCAATGAGTTCTCTTCTTGCATTTGCATATGAGTCTGTTTAATATCTTTGTAAATATTTTCCTTTGGTATATTATTTTCTTCTCGAAATTTCATCCGATTCATACTTTCTTCAATTAATGATTTTGTTACTGCATCATTGCCTTCAACAAGTATCAATTAGGCAATTCACAGTTGCCCTCATAAGTCGTCATAAGTCATAAGTTGTCATAACTTAAAACAATTTATGACTGTCGTAAGAAAATTTTTTGTTGTTTTGTATGAAAATCTATGTTAGCACGATTACAACACTCGCAGGTATGTATTAGGAAAGTTGTATTCAAATCAACTGTTCATGCGATTGCTGTATTTATTCGTTTTGGTTGAATACAGAAAAAATTTATTTCAAAATTTCGATGGATGAAAAAAAGAAAAGAATTTTAGGCATTTTAACAGAAATTCAAGTTTCGAAAATCCAGAGGTTTTGTTCGACTGTTCTCATTTCGGAGTCATAACTTAGTATCTCATAACTTATGAGGCTAACTGTGAATTGCCTAAATATTTCTTAAGTATCAATAGTATCAATATTTCTTAAGTGTTTCTAACTCAGATCCAAGTTTTTATCATTTTTTAAATTTAATCCCAAGGCTTTTAAAAGATGCATTTATAATTTATTGTTCTGTGTGGAATAACGACCGAACTTGACGACGCTCATCTTACAATTATCTGTATTTATGAAAATTATATTTATTTATATTGTATTAATTATACGATTCTATTAGCTTCTCTTAATTCTTCGAGTATTAAATCGTTCCAATTTAATTCTTCTGCATTAACTTTCTTTTTTTATATTTTCGAGGCAGCTAAATTTTGGTTCAGCTATGAGTTCATTGTGTCCTGTAAGGATGCCTATAATTGTTCTTAGTTTACCTTTACTTCTGGGGAGTTTCCTAGTTTGGGCCGCGTTAGGATTTCCCCAGAGTATTTTAGTGACCCTAGAGCCCCCGACGTAGCCCAATCCCTATAATGCAGATTGTCTGTGCAGCCGGCTATATGGGTTTTTAGGGCTTGAAAAGGCAATATAGCCGCTAGGGTTACCTCGTCCAACACGGTGCCCTTTCGAGCCAGCTCATCAGCTGTTTCGTTGCCCTCAATATTCCGATGTCCAGGCACCCATATCAGGTGTATCAAGTACATGTACGCCAAAAGTGTTATAGCTGCTTTGCTGCTGCGCACCACTTCTGATATCATCTGGTCATTCGATATTGCCGTGATAGCCGCTTGGCTATCTAAAAAGATTTTACAACTTTTGCCTGTGATGGCATTCTTGTATAGCCATTTGGCACCTTCCATTATACCAACAATTTCAGCCTGAAAGACTGTGTTGGAGTTATGTAGTATGATGCTTGTTTTCTGATGTTCTCCATATTTTCTATTCATACATTAGAAACCGTCTCCCGTGCGCCCATCCATCTTCGATCCGTCCGTGCATAGTCCGTGAATGCTTTGGCTCATCTCACCTATCACCGCAGGGTTCCAGTCGCGCCTTTTTGGTATGATGGACTCCACTGGCGTTCTTAACTGGATCTCCGGAATACGGTCGCCATCCCCTTCGCCAGGCTCTATATTCATGTGATCGAGTATGGTCTGATGTCCTGTAATACGGTTCTTGACATACCAGGACATACCAAAGGCGGCGAGAGCGTACTCTTTAAAGTATAAAGACTTTTCGATTTGCCTTTGACGTAAGCATGTTGCTTATACGTCAGACTTTCATAAGCACTTCATAAGATAAACAACTTTCTACCCACTGCACCAATTTCGTTGTTTGTCAGTGTTGCCAGAGTTATTTGCAATTGATACTTTTTGTTTTTTTCCCTACCTATCGGAAAAACGCCAAAAACTTTTTTTCCCTATTTAAATAATATATAAGTTAAATGTATTTTGGAAAAGTTTGAAATCTATTTCAAAAGTACAATTTCAAAGTGTAATTCGAAATTGTCCACGTAGATATATATGTAATATACATATATCCTAACCTAAAGTAACATGAAAACAAAACTTAATTCATAAGTAAAAAAATTTAAAAATATCGCATTTAATTTCTTATTACTGTTTTTGGAAACTATTGAAATTCATTGAAAATGAAATCACATTTCAGTTACTCAGTTCAGTCTCAATAACACCTAAAATTAATTTTCTCCTAAAGTTATATTGTACTTTGATTTTAGTTTCAGGGTATATTCACTTTGTCACCAAATGTGTAACGCATAGCAATAGAAACGATATGTATAGAAAGGTATATGTATATATTCTTGATCAGCCTGACCTCCTGAGTCGTTTTAGTCATGTCCGTCCGTCTGTCTGTCTATCTGTCTGTCTGTTGAAATCACGATCACAAGAGAACCGATGAAGATATCTTGATAAAATTGCAGAAATATTGTTTCTAGTGGTGTGCAGGATGGTATTGAAAATGGGCAAAATCGGTCCACGACCACGCCTATTTTTTATTATAAATGTGATATCAGCGTTCGTTTATGAATTATGACAACGATATTTCATTCCTGGGTATAGAGTAGCATTATACGTTAATATGCCAAATATGGGCGTGATCCGATCACTTTTAGGTTACACAGGCAAGATAGGGTTTTAAATTATATATAATCATTGTTAAATATATAAACTTCCTGAATAAAACTTTACATAACAACTTATTTTCCAATAAAACATTATAACAACAAAACTGTGCGCGGTCCGCCCACTTTTACACTACTTATACAGTATACCTCATGAAAACAAATTTATTACCACAAAAATAAAGTTTAAATTTGAACACAATAATAAAACAACTAAGCTAGTTATTTTGTTTTGAAAACAGGTAACGACCACGCCTAGGACTCATGGAGCGCGGGACGGTTAATCAACTTGCAGCCCCAAAAATTCCTAGAATTCAATAAGTCAATACTTGATTTCCAAAACTACCGCCCCCGAAATTGTGCCACCCAGGGCGGAAAGCCACCTCCTCCCCATCCTAGCTACGCCACTGTATTTATACCCGTCCGTAATTAAATGTGATTATAATGTAGCTTTCTTATAACCACATATTCCTCTACACCTTTTTCAGATGTACTTCAGAAATGTTCAAATGGACTTCAGAATAGCCAATTGTACTTCAGATTTTTACAAATGGACTTCAGAATAACGACATGGACTTCAGAAAAGTGAAAATCTATTTCAGAATTATCGAATTTAATTTCAGAAATGTTCAAATGGACTTTAGAATAGTCAATTGTACTTCAGATTTTTACAAATGGACTTCAGAAATGTTCAAATGGACTTCAGAAATGTTCAAATGGACTTCAGAAAATTTCAATTCGACTTCAGCAAAGCTTTACTAAGGTTTCAGACGTACTGTACTAAATATTTAGCAAATTAATTGGGTTAAGCAATCATAAACGAAAATTACACGTATTTATTAGCTATCCATTGTCTTATAAAAGCTGCTCTATATCAGAAGATTCAAAAAGGAATTAAGATTTGCAGTATGAGCTTGAATGGGTAATGATTCACCTTCATGATAAGAAAAACATAAAAACGTTAAAGTTAAGTGTCAGAGTTATCAACTTTCAAGCTCAGATTTTAAGAAAATTGGACATTTTATATTTAATCCATTCATACTAATATATAAATGCAAAAGTCTGTCTTCTGTCTGTTACATTTTCATGCTACACCGCTGCACCGATTTTGATGAAATTTTATACGGAGATAATTTGAGCCCTGGGGATGGACATAAGCTATTTTATAAAAAGACTACCTGCAAATGGTTTAAATTGGCGTGGCAATGATTTCAATCGACGTAATAAAGAAACTACAAAGCCTAGGAAGTTTAAATATTGTATGTTGATTGGTCTTACTATGCATAGATGTACTAAGACAAAACTAGTAACTTTAGTCTGAATAGGAGCTTTTGATGAAAATTTATTCAAGATCGATATTGTGATCGCTATGACTTAGACGCAAGGCGTCACGCTTCTCTTAAACCGACAGAGACATTTGTAAATAATAAATAACAGTAAGAAAGCTATACTCGGCCTGGCCAAATCTTAGATACCCTACACCTAAAAGTTCTTAGGAATTTTAGGAATTAAGGTTTTATACCAATGCATTTTTTTATACCCTACACTTAAGGGTATATTCACTTTGTCACGAAATGTGTAACGCATAGAAATAGAGACGATAGGTATAGAAAAGTATGTATATATATTGTTGATCAGCGTGACCTCCTGAGTCGATTTAGCCATGTCCATCCGTCTGTCTGTCTGTCTGTCTGTTGAAATCACAATTGATTCTATATTTATATGTCTTATATTCGTTTTATTTGCTCGTTTACAAATCCGAACAAAGAATATTTATACAAAATTTCATATTAATTGATAACATATCATAAAATTACAGACTTATATAAGGATTTATGTAGGACGATTTGGCCCAATTACCCTTCCGTCCATGTAACCTAAAAGTATGCCCGCCACACCCATTTTCTGCAACGTAAATATAATAATCTCGCTCGATATTGAAAATTTATTGTCATATCTTAAAAACTAAAAGAAATATGTGGTTATAAGGAAAGCTATCTTATAATCACATTTAATCACAGACGGGTATAAATAGTAGGCGTGGTCGTTACGTTTTATTATTGTGTTCAAATTTTAATTTTAATTAAATTGAAATATTATAATAATTCAAATTTTATTTCCGTGGTAATAAATTTGTTTTCATGAGCTGTGCTGTATAAGCAGTGTAAAAGTGGCCGGACCGCGCCCAGTTTTGCTGTAGTAATATTTTATTAGAAAATAAGGTGTTATGTAACGTTTGATTCAGGAAGATTACATATTTAACAATATAACCATTTAAGACCCTCTTTTGCCTGTATAACCTAAAAGTGGGCGGATAACGCCCATATTTGGCATATAAATTAAATTTTGTTGTCATAACTAAAAAACAACGGCTGATATCACATTTTACTAAAAAATAATCGTGGTCGTGGACCGATTTTGCCCAATTTCAATACCAACCTGCACACCACAAGAAACAATATTTATGTTCTCCTGTGATCGTGATTTCAACAGACAGACAGACAGACAGACGGACGGACATGGCTAAATCGACTCAGGAGGTCACGCTGATCAACAATATATATACATACTTTTCTATACTTATCGTCTCTATTTCTATGCGTTACACATTTCGTGACAAAGTTAATATACCCTTAACCTTAAGGTGTAGGGTATAAAAACGCATAATTGCTTTACTTTTTAATATATGTTTGAGCTATTTTAATATATAGCCTACCACATGCACGAAGGTGCGGGTAACCAGCTAGTGACCTAATAAATAGTACCAAAATAAATTGCTAAATATTTAGTACAGTACGTCTGGAACCTTAGTAAAGCTTTTCTGAAGTCGAATTGAAATTTTCTGAAGTCCATTTGAACATTCCTGAAGTCCCTTTGTAAAAATCTTAAGTACAATTGAACATTTCAGAAGTCCATTTGTAAAAATCTGAAGTACAATTGGCTATTCTGAAGTCCAATTGAACATTTCTGAAATTGAATTCGAAAATTCTGAAATATATTTTCACTTTTCTGAAGTCCATTTGTAAAAATCTGAAGTACAATTGACTTTTCTGAAGTCCAATTGAACATTTCTGAAATTAAATTCGAAAATTCTGAAATATATTTTCAATTTTCTGAAGTCCATGTCGTTATTCTGAAGTCCATTTGAAATTTTCTGAATTCAACCTGAAATAACACTAGCCTACAAATTAACACTTTTTTTTGTAACGGTCTGTTTGACAACATATTCTAAAGGATTTTGGTCCGCTGATTCCAAAAATGATAAAATAAAAAAAATGAAACGAGCCGTTTTCCAGATAATCGGTTTTTAAATTTTTGGCCACTTTACATTAAGGTCCATCCACTTGAAGAGCCACTACAACTGACATATGTAACCGATTCGATTACAACTAAGATTAAATTAAAGAAGAAGGATGCACGCATATTTTTTGCTAACCCTACTTTGAAATCCGAAAGATAGTTTAAAAGCTTTTGCTGAAATCGCAACTTCAAAAGAGGAATTTTTTGAGAAAAAAGACAGAAAACTGCTATATATCTGTATGTAAAAATATGTTCCCGAAACTTTTTTACCCTTTTTATTTTTTATATCGATAGATTGGACATTTGTGCGAATTTTAAGCCTAATATCAAAAAATCTGCACAGAAATGGTTTCCTGGTGCGGTTTAAGTAAATTTAGTGCTTTTCGCAAAAAATACTACATTTTGAAAAAAAAGATAAATAAATACTTTTTAAATTAAAAATGATTTTTATTTGTGCTTCTTCGCTTATATTAGTAGGTTGGTGTTTCCCTAGTCAAACTCCAGCAATAGTCCGCCATCACAGTTGCACCCCAGGATCCTTCATAGCGCTTTTCAATTGCCATAATTTGCTGGTGGAATCTTTCCCCATGGTCGTCGCTTATAGCGCCCAAATTTTCGGGGAAGAAGTCTAGATGAGAGTTCAAGAAGTGTATCTTCAAAGACATTCGAGCTCCTTTTAATATTTTTCGTATGACTTGCTGCGATGTCTTTAGTAAGTAACCTTTACAGCAGATGCTAAGTATCCAAATTGTTGCAGTCGCGATGCGTGTAGTTCTGCCTCTTCTTTGTTTAGATTCAGTTCTTTAACCCAATCATTCAATTCAGACTGTGTTATGAGGTGCATTCGCTGTGGGTTGGAACTGCTTTCAGTTGACACCGTAGAAGTATTTAAAGCTTCTGAAGAACTTTCGCCTTGGGTTGCTGAACTGGGACATATAGGAACTGGTAGAGATGCTGAATGTGCTATTGGCTTCGTTACTGTTGCAACATCAGCATAGCTTATGCGAACATTTTTAGTCCTAGCAACATTTAGTTAAACAAATATAGCAATCAGTTTCGTGATTTATGGGCTCCCTCCACACCATTGGCTTTCCAAATGTAAGATGCCTTTTGCCTCCAGCAAGCCAATTGTGAAGGTTTGTTTTGCAAGAACTACAAAATACATGAGGCACCCAAACTTTTTCTTGGTTCTTTACAGGAAATCCAAAATAGTATAAATAATATAAATATACTTTTAAAACATCTGTAATTTTATTTTGCTTATGTTCCGGTTTATATAGGCCGCAAACATAGCAAAAGTTGTTTGGATCTTGATTGCATAAGAAATTCGACACTTTACTTAAAAAATATAAGTTTGAAAAAGACAACACTTCTCTTTAAAGTAAAACTTCGACTGATGCAAAAAAGAAAAAACTGTGGAAAAAACATTTTTAATTTAAAAAGTATTTATTTATCTTTTTTTTCAAAATTTAGTATTTTTTGCGAAAAGCACTAAATTTACTTAAACGCGCACCAGGAAACCATTTCTGTGCAGATTTTTTTGATATTAGGCTTAAAATTCGCACAAATGTCCAATCTATCGATATAAGTAAAGTAAATAAAAAGGCTAAAAAAGTTTCGGGAACATATTTTTACATACAGATATATAGCAGTTTTTTGTCTTTTTTCTTAAAAAATTCCTCTTTTGAAGTTGCGATTTCAGCAAAAGCTTTTAAACTATCTTTCGGATTTCAAAGTAATGTTAGCAAAAAATATGCGTGCATCCTTCCTCTTTAATTTAATCTTAGTTGTAATCGAATCGGTTACATATGTCAGTTGTAGTGGCTCTTCAAGTGGATGGACCTTAATGTAAAGTGGCCAAAAATTTAAAAACCGATTATCTCGAAAACGGCTCGTTTCATTTTTTTTATTTTATCATTTCTGGAATCAGCGGACCAAAATCCTTTAGAATATGTTGTCAAACAGCCCGTTACAAAATGGCTGTCGGCCAGTATAATCTGAAGTACTTGTGGAAAAGGTGTAGTTTCAGTTTGTATTTCACTCTATAATGCTACTGTTCTGCAATGAGAAATCTAAATAAATTAAAAATTTAAAGAAATAAATTTTAATAATTAATTAATATAATTAAAAATAAGATAACTTTTCAAAACTTTTAGGTGTAGGGTATCTAAGATTTGGCCGAATATAGAACTCATACTGGTTTTTGTAATCCGAAAAGCACAAACCATAGTTACCGATTGCGTTACATGTACGAGTACGGAATAAGGCTATAATTAAGGCATATTTATTATATCATGTCACAAATTTACAATAGTTCTGACAAATTGTGTACGATACTAATTAAATTAATTTGAACAATTTTTTAAGGTGACAGCTAAGGACGCAGATTTCGGCGATTATTCTAAATTATCTTATGATATATCTACAGCGGATATGAAGGAATATTTTACTGTAGGAAAACATAATGGTATTGTAGAAACAAAAAAAGTTTTTGACAGGGAAAAACGAAGTGAATATGAGTTATTGGTTAGAGCAACAGACGGAGGAGGGAAATATGGGTTTGCAACTGTAAAAATTAAAATTGATGATGTGAATGATAATGCACCTTTATTCATGCTAAAGGAGTACCGAACCACTGTGAAAGTAGACATAAATTTAAATTCTGCCGTTCTTAAGGTAATATATAAAAAATACTATTATAATGAAATTTACGAATAGTTACTAATCCTTTTTTAGGACAATTTTTAAATTATTTTATAACCTTTTTTACCTGAAAGCTTGCCGGATTTTGAAATTTTCCACAATTGCACGCGGTCAAATAAGAAGTTTTGTAAATTGTATTTTTATAAAGTGGTGGTAATTTTTAAAGTATTAGTGTCACTTGGTAATATGGTCCACGATGACCCATTCTGTACATCATTAAAAAGAGTGATATCTCTTCCTGGTACAAGCTAAATAACCTTCCACCGTCATCATCTCTCGCGAGGTATATTTATTTCTAAACATTCATACGAACTATGAATGTTTAGAAATAAATGCAAACTCGGATCCATATAGCGAATTACAGTGGACGTCCAATAGTACGAATTATATAATGTCAGACCTTTTCGTACTATTGGAAAATTCGTACTATTGGACAAAAATTTTACCCTATTTTATATAAAATAAAACATATTCAAATAGTTCAATTTAAATTATATTTTTATTAAAAACAAAACAAAGTAAAAAAACTTAAAAAATATGCAAATTCATATTAAATCAATAAGTGTGAAAGCATACATTTGTTCATATGCATGTAAATAAATATTAAAAGTACATATAAAATATATTTGTTAAAAAAATCAGTCATTATATTTGTTGGTTAAGGAAATCAGTCATTAGGCATTGGCGTGTTTTGTTTTGCAGTTTTATTTCCACCGCCTTTTCTTGAATAGATCTCAATAGAAGTGTTTGGGAAATTTCAATATTGTTTTCAACAGCCCATTGAATACATGTGTCAAAACATTTTATCGCATCTTCATGTTTAACTTTTGGCAACGGATTCGAAGGAACTGCAATTTGGTCATCATCGCTATCATTATCTTGCTCAATTTCTTCATCTCGGACAATCATATTCTCTCAAAAACTGCCACTATTCGTACTATCGAGTAGTAAAAAAATTTTGTATTCGTACTATAGAACTGACAATGCAACAAAATTGCCATTCGTACTATTGGACATTCGTAGAAACGAAGGTACGTACTATTGGACGTCCACTGTAATTACTTCCAGGCTACTCATTTGCACATTACCTGGTATCATTTAGCATCCGGTACATTTGATATGTATTAGAATTGGGCTACCATATTCCATACTGGCATCACATTTATATATGTATATAAAAATGAAAGGTCTGACTCACTCACTCACTTCCTATCAACGCATAGGCTAAACCCTTGGACCTAGAAAGGTGTAATTGCACAGAGTTTTCTTTTATGATGTATACGACGAATAAGAAAGCATTTTTCGAAATGTTACTTCTAAGGACTTCAAAAAGGACATACACAGAGTTTTTTCTTTGCACAGACTAAACCCTTGGACCTAAAAAGGCGAAATTTTGCACAGAGGTTTCTTTTATGACGTATACAAGGGAGAAGAAAGGATTTTTGTGTAATTTTACTTCTAAGGACTTCAAAAAGGACAAACACATAAATCTTTTGTTAGCCATCAAATATGGATTTTCTTTTTTCACGAAAATATCTCGCCTATAAATGCCTAAAAGCCGTTTACAGTATTCTTCAAAATTCATACTCTAAACGTCCAAAAAAGGACATAATTTGGTAAAAACTATATAATAAAATAAAACGAAGACTGTTATGAATTTTTCTCATGTGTCAAGGAATATATTACAATATATTACTAAAAATTTTTCTTCTAAGGACTTCAAAAAGAACACACACATAATTTTTTTTTTTTTGCACAGGCTAAACGCTTTTACGTAGAAAGGTGAAATTTTCTACAGAAGTTTCTTCTATGATGTATACGACGATTAAGAGGTCCAATGGTTTAGCCTGTGCGTTGATATTATATATATAGATAAATTTGTTGTTGGCGAAAGTAAGGAGTAATCGCCGTAGCTGTTGTATCGTCAGGAACCGCAGCAAATCTATTATAAGTTTGAAAAACAGCTCACGCTACCTTCAAGCTGCCGTTAAATCGCCCATTCTAAATTCTTAACACCTAAGAACGATCAGGCATCAACCCATAATGACACATTGCTTAAGTCATTTGAAGAAACAGAATATCTGTACAAATCGGTGGACTACAGCATTAAACACAGATGATGCCCACCTGGTCTACCGTCTCACAAACTTTACCTAAAAGTGAGAGCTCCAGTAATGCTACTGCGAAATCTTAATCCGCCACAGTTGTGCAATGGCACAAGGTTGCGTGTGAAAGCATTTTACAAAAATCTAGTAGAGGCTATTATATTTACTGGCTGTGTTCGAGGTGAATCAATTTATATATCACGTATACCACTGATTACCCATTTGAGTTTGAGAAGGTTGCAATTCCCACTTAAGGTTTATTTCGCAATGACGATCAATAAATCTCAGGGTCAATCATTGAAAATGGATCTTAGGCAAGATGCTTTTCACATGGACAGTTTTACGTCGCCTGCTCGAGAGTGAGCTCACCTAACAGCTTGGTCATGCTAGCAACTGATGTGTAAATTAGTGTAAAAAGAGTAAGGAGATAATTGAATTTAGTGTAAAAAGAGTAAGGAGATAATTTTTTGTTATCTGGTTTCGCTGTTCAGCATGTTTGCCACTTTCAAATTATATATGAAAATGAAATGATCTGTGTGACCAGCATTATGCCGGCAATTACGAATTGTTTGTGTGCTTATTTTTTTTTTTAGAGACTCTTGCATATCTTGACATAGTATCGTGGCGGTTATTTTCGGGTTTTGCACAACGGAAGTTATTATTTTACGCTCCTCACGCGGAGTTAATATTTTTGGTCTTCCGGCTGGTTGGTGATTTGCTGCCAATTGCCAACCGAATCGGTAGAAAATGCTTAGAAAAACCAATGATACTTCATTTCCAACAAAATTAGTCAAAACACTGATGTCAATTACCTTTATATTTGCAGCAACAGGATCATAAAAAGAGAGTGTATGAATAATTTTTTTGCAATATTTTACCATCTCTGTTTGTTTTTCATGGAACACTTCTGTGTGAGCAGACATTACGGTTGTTTTTTGTGGCAGATCGTAAACAATACACCATTCTTACATTGATCCAAGAGAAATAATGGACTAATTGCAAATACTTAAAGTAAAAAACTGCATATTTTGTATGCAATGCAGGGTGTACGAATAAATTGTGTGACCACTGTATATGGCAGCGACGGTCAGTGACGTCCGTTGTCAGCAATTCGGCAGCTTGGTGAAACCTTAACTGGCTTTACAAGGGCGGTCAATGGCGTTGGTCGTTGACCGACGTTGCGTCGTCAGCATAACGTTTCTAAATGAACGCTGTTGTTTAAACATCCTCCGCCGCGTTGAGCCTTGCTTCAATAGGCTCAACACTACTTGTTGATTGTAGTTGTCTTGGGCTTGGTTGTGGGGCCATGGTTTGTTGGGATTTCTTGCATCGCTTGTACCACTTCCAGATCATGGCGGCAAGCACTACGATGGATAATGAGAATGCGGAATAGCCGATTGTCATGTGATGCCGACGACCCGCTATTATCTGATTTGGTAGTTCCAAGATGTTGTTGTTGGCTAGTTGGTGTTGAAGGGCGGTGAGCTCTCGCAGGTGGTGTTCGTATCGACTCAGATTACCGATTGTGTTGGTGCTGACTGACTCATTCCTTAAAGTCATTTGAGGTAGGTCAGGAAAGGCGGTGTAGAACACCTGGAAGCTTGTGTTAACGATGTGTTTAGTGTGAAGTGTGACAGAGTCACCCTTCATTAAGCATCCCGGGTCTACCTGCATCATTCCTGAGTTTATCAGCGTAACTTGTTGCGTTGATGAGTTACAAACTGCTGTTAATTGCAGTGGCCTTCTTGTTGAGTATATCCATTGGTTAGCGGTTGCCATCTTGTATAGCGCGACGCTGCGGTTTGAGTATTCTATCGAGCAGTGTGCGCTGCTTTTATTGTTGAGCAGTTCTATCTCACATGCGCACACTTCTGATTCCTTAGTGAATATTATATTTACATTTGAACACAAATACTCGTCATTCGTGATCATGACACAATTTGTATCCTGTGTAGAACCAACACAAATGGTTCTGTTAGCGGAAAGTAATGATCTCTATGCGGAGTTACGGCTAGTAGATTTGTTGTCTGAGTGATGGTGACCATCATGTTAACCTTGAAGCTCGGAATCGGTAGAATGTTGAATAGTGAGAACGGATCGTGGCCAGTCAGGGGGAGGTGCACTTGAAATAAGATGTGATCCCTTGAGACTCCCGTCGTAACCTTCATCAGCTGGTATAACTTCATCAAATCCTTGGATTGGACCGGGAATTGTAGCGACGGGTCGACGTAGGTTTTTATGTTCACCATCTCCTGTGCTAGCTGATCGGGTGTTAGGATTAGTGGATTGATTTTCCCATGATGAACAACTGTGAGTACATCCAGGATTAGAGCTTGAATTTGTTGCATTGATAGTTGTACAGCCAGAACAGTGAAGATTTCGAAAACCCTTGTCCGTAACGTTTCGTCCTTGTTTGAGAGAACTATAGACCTTAATTTAGCCAACTCGGCATCGATTTGTGTGAATTTTTTGTCGATGTTGACTTGATCGGTCTTGATGATATTGAGCGTGGAATTTATAATTGAAGTTTGATTTTTGAATAGTGTCACAATGTGGTCTTCGTTCTGACTGATGTGCCGAATCGTTGTTGACATTTGGTCCGCGTATTCGGAATCTAATAAACCAAATAGAGAGTGGGCCACGTTGCCGACTATGTCCATTGCGGCTCTCTTTTGTCGTTTCGAAAAAGATAAGTGGCTGTCTAATTGTGCCTGAGTGCGCGTTTCCTTGAATTGCTTGACCAGCATGCTACAGCTGGTTTGAGTGTGCATTTTTGTACACAAGCTGTCCAGCGTCAGAATTCCGTTTTGATACCTTTCTACATTTCTCCTTATTGGTTGTAGGTCATAGTAGATGAGTAGCGCCCACTCAGCCATGATCAGGTGGATGTTTCCGATCCCTTCGAAATACAGGCCAGGTTTTTCCGGGAGCGCCGAAAGTATGACTGGTGAGGCGAATGTGAGGGGTAGTAGGAGAGCTAACATGAGTGTTACGAGTGTTAAGTTGACGGATGTGATTGATGATTGTTTCCATCTTGATCGTTTTGCTGGTGCTGCATCTGTCTCATCCTTTTCTTGATGCTCTGGGTCAGCATTTCCTTCACCATCTACTGGCAGCAACGCTAGTTTGTGTATGGGACGCTTCCATATTCCCCTTGAAGTCCCCCTAAAGGCCATTCTAGCGGTGCAGTGTGGTCTTCCTTAATCACGACTAGTCTGTTTATTTCAATGTTTGGGCATGGGGTTTTCCATCGCGTTCTTTGTTGAAGCTCACATAGATATTCTCGCGACCAGCGGTTCCAAAATTCGTCTTTTATCTGCGTGATGATTTGCCAGCGCTTTCCCAATCTTGCCTTCATGGGAATTGCTCTTGCATCGACCTGGGATGTTAATGGCTCTCCTATGAGGAAATGCCCTGGAGTTAATGCTGCCAAGTCGTTTGGGTGTGAAGACATCTCTGTTAGTGGTCTGGAGTTGAGAACGGCTTCGAATTCGATTATGGTGGTTTCCAGTTCTTCATAGGTTAAAGACGCCTTAGATACGCCTTTAACGAGCAATCCTTTCGTAGACCTTACTGCTGCTTCCCACAGGCCACCAAAATGAGGAGCCCTGGGCGGTATGAATTTGAAGTTGATCCCCTTTTTAATGCAGGTGCTGGTGATTGCTTCTTGAGCTTCATCAGAATGCATGCTGTATTCCAATTCCTTTAATAGGTTGTTGGCGCCCACAAAGTTAGTGGCATTGTCACAGTAGATGTTCTTGCAATGTCCTCGTCTAGCTATGAATCGTTTCAGTGCACAGAGGAAAGCATCAGTTGATAAGTCGGAAACCAGTTCAAGATGTACTGCCTTTGTGGCGAAGCAGCAGAAGATTGCAATGTAGGCCTTGGTCTGTTTCTTTCCACGAATGTTGTAATGTATGTAGCAAGGGCCGCAGAAGTCCACTCCACTGTTTATGAACCGTCGTGCAGGCTGCACGCGATGAGTGGGAAGGTTTCCCATTATTTGTGTGAGGAGTTTTGGCTTAACTCGGGAGCATCTTATGCACTTCTGTACAACTGATCGTGCGATTGTTTTGCCCTTTAAGGGCCAGAACCGTTGTCTTGTGTACCCCAGTAATGCTTGAGGACCGCAATGGAAGTTGTCCTTGTGATACATCTCCACAATTAATTTTGTTATGGTATCATTGTATGGTAGCAATATTGGGTACTTGGCGTTGTACTGTAGTGAAGAGGAAGTGAGTCGGCCGCCAACTCTAAGAATGCCGTCCTCATCAACGAATGGTGACAGCCCCAACAAGGGGCTCGATTTTTCGAGGTCCCTTTTCCTTTTGAGTTGGTTGATATCTGTTTGAAAATCTGCATTTTGCACAGTTTTTATGATGACAGTCATGGACTCGTCCAATTCTTCTACTGTGAGTTGAATTTCTGCTTGCATTCTTGATGTGGGATCTTTCAAATGACGAATGAAGCGAAGTACATATGCGACGATGCGTTGAAGAGTGGCAAAGGAGTTTCGGTTGTTAATCTTGTAGATCAGATCTTCCATGCTAGAGTTTGTTGCCGTCAATGAGCTGACCTCTTGCTTCCGTTCTTCCCCTGACAAAATTAAGTGTTCCTTGTGTGGTGGTGCCGGCCAGGTTGATTCTCTTCCATGTAGAAACAGTGGTCCGTAGAACCACATGCTGCAGGAGGCGAGTTGCTTTGGTGATGTGCGTCTTGAAACTAAGTCGGCCGGGTTGTCTCTGGTGCCAACGTGACGCCACTGTTCTGGTGATGATAGCGCCAGAGTCTGTGCAACTCTGTTAGCAACAAACGTTCGGTAGGTCGCAGGTCCCGTCAAAATCCATGCTAAAACAATCTGTGAGTCTGTCCAAAGATGGGTTGACTTGTCTGCGTATCCCACCATCGTCTTGACTTTATCCATTAGCTGCGCACACAATAATGCTGCGCATAATTCGAGACGTGGGATTGTTTGCTTCTTCAACGGTGCTACTCTTGATTTTGCACATAATAGTCTTACGAGTACAGTCCCGTCTGGCATAGTCGCTTTTATGTATATGGCTGCTCCATATGCCTTTTCAGACGCATCTGCAAACCCGTGTAGTTGCAATGTTTTTGGACATGAACCCTTGTACATATGTCTGGAGATTTGCATCCCATTGATACTGTCGAGTGAGCAGCGGAAGTTAGTCCATTTTGTGTGCATGGACGCCGGCAATGCTTCATCCCAGTGCACCTTCATGCTCCATAATTCTTGAATGAAGATTTTTGCTGTGATTGTGACGGCTGCCAGGATTCCGAGTGGGTCAAATATTTTTGCCAATTCAGAGCATACAATTCTTTTCGTGATCCTTGTGCCTTGGTTTACAGTAGCCTTTATGCAAAAGACGTCTGACTTTGGAATCCAAGTTAAGCCCAAGGTTTTTATTGCTGTGTCGTCGTCGAAGTTTAGGTTGACTTCCTGGTCCCTTGGGGGTATGCCTTGTAACAATTTTGGATGATTGGCACACCACTTTCTCAGTTTGAAGCCACCTGATAATAGCAGCTTTTTGAGTTGCTCTTGCATGGCAATGGCCTCGCTTAGGCTGTCGGATCCGGCCAGTCCCTCATCGACGTAGAAGTTCTCTGCTAGCAAATTGCTTCCCAAGGGATATTTTCTCTTTCCATTTCTTGACAGTTCTTGAAGACATTTTGTAAACAGGTAAGTAGCGGCGCGTGTGCCATAGGTTACTGTGTTGAGTGTGTAGTATCTCACTGCCTCTCGATAGTCGTTCCTCCAAATTATAACTTGATAACGCCTGTCTTCAGGATGCACCAGGATTTGTCGAAACATTTTTTCAATGGTGGTGAAGACAAATCTGGGTAATCTGAACCTTAACAATAAGGCAAACAAATCATCTTGGATTTTGGGTCCATTGTGCATGATGTCATTTAGAGAGACGCCTGATGATGATTTTACCGCAGCATCGAACACAACCCGCAGTTTTGTTGTACTACTGTCTGGCTTGAGCACGCAATGATGAGGGATCACATAATTTGGTGATAACATATCTTCCAGACTGATTTCGGTCATGTGGCCGAGGGTTTCATATTCCTTAATGAAATTGACGTATTGGCCTCGAAGGTTGTCATCTTTTGCTAAGCGTCTTTCTAATGACAAGAACCTGCTTAGCGCTAATTCCTTTGAGTCGCCGAGCAAGGACGTATCTTCAGCAAAAGGGAGTCTTACTACATAGCGCCCGTCTTGATTCTGCGTTGTGTTTTGTGCAAAGTGCGCTTCGGATCGTGTCTCGGCTTGTGTTCTACTGCCATCTGATTCACCAACTTCCTCTAGCTTCCAAAACCTTTCAATGATGTCTTCCACGTGAGCATCGTTGTCGCTGCATATTCCACAAGTAGCGACGGAGTTAACTCCAGTGTTAACCTTGCCCGCTATTACCCAACCTAACCGAGTGTTCTGTAGGATTGGTCCCTCTGGTTCGAGTTTGATTTGTCCGATGGAAAGTAGTTCGAAGTAGAATTCAGCACCCAGCAGGACATCTATCTTGTCGGACCGCGCAAAGTCTGGGTCCGCCAGCCTTATGTTTCTTGGAATATTCCATGTGGAAGTTTTCAGATTCTGCATTGGTTGGTTAGAGATGATTGTTGGTAGTAAGAAGGCTTCAAGCGATGATGAAAACTCATTTGTTGTTGATGCAATTTTTGCGAAGACTCGTTTGTGTGATTTCAGGTTGCCACATCCAATTCCCTTAATTAGTAATGAAGTGGAACTGGAGGCCATGTTTAATTTCTTTACCAAACGCTCAGACAATATGTTGATCTGAGATTTAGAATCCAATACAGCTCGGCACTCAACTGCTTTTCCCTCTGGCGATTCTACCTTTATTCGGGCAGTGGCAAGAATTACGTAGCCTTTTGGGTTTGATGGTGATGCTGATAAGCTCACGGACTGATTATGCAGGTCGCTTGGTTGTTTTGAAGCCGATGATTCGGTGAGCCCCTTGGGCGAGTTTGTTGCTGGAGTGTCCTTAATCTCTTCAAAATGCAGCAATGTGTTTTGTTTTTTATTGCACTTGAGACAAGACCGAGAGACACAATTGCTTGACTTGTGAGTGCTCTTCATACAATTGATGCATAAATTATGTTTTTTCACTAGCTGTAGTCGATTTTTTGGAGTCAACTGAAGAAATTGTCGGCAGGCGAAGAGGGTGACCTTCGCCGCCACATGCCTTGAGGGTGACCTTCGCCGCCACATGCCTTGCATTTTGTTTGTTGCGTTGTTGTTGTGGTTGGCAGACTCGCGATCTTTTTGACCTGTGCTTGTTGTCTTGGCGGGACGCGGCCTCCAAGTACTGAAACCGTGACTCCAGGAATTTGAGGAAGCTCTCGATGGTTGGTATTTCCTTTGGATTTTGGAGTGACTGCTCGAATAGCAGATGGCTTTTGTTGTCTAGTTTTTTAAATAGCGAATGTAGAAGGATGGGTCCCCAGGATGATGTGTCAATTCCCAAGTTGTTGAGTGCGTTTAGGCATTCTGTAGTTGTATCATGTAGACCCTTTATGAATGCTGCTGAGGTTTCGCCATTGTGACTGGCGGGTTGTTCCAAGAGCTTTTGCAGCAGAACTGATGACAGGATTCGCTTGTTGTTGTAACGATCTTGAAGCATCTGCCAAGCTGTGTTGTAGTTACTCTCGGTGATTGGCAGATGCTTGATTAAACGTTCTGCTTCTCCAGTTAGATTTGTTTTAAGGTACCACATTTTTTGTATTGTTGCCAGTGGTTTGTTGTGAATTACTTCTTGGAACATTTCGAAAAAATGACGCCATTTTAAATAGGTACCATCAAATGCTTGAAGTGTGATTCTTGGCAACTGAATGGCGTCGCTGAGGTTGTAATGAGATTTTGAGCCTGTCATGTTCGAAGATTCCTTTGTTTTCTTAGTTAACTCGACCAAGTGGCATCTGAAGTCCTCTTCGAGTTGTAGATATGCTTCGATGTCATAGCCTTCTGATGCTGGATCTTTGCTGCATTCCCAAATGGCGAAATGTAGCTCTTCGATCTGTCGCCAAAGCTGGCTGATAGCGTCCAGCCTTACCTCATAGTACTCGCGTGGTTGGGCTTCATTGGAGTCGTTGGCCAGTAGCCGCCTCAATGATGTTGTTACTGCCTGTTGACGGCGAATGAGCCTGATGGCTTCTAGTTCAGTTGTGTCAACCGCGGTTGTCAGCTGTGACTGATTGTTAACGATGTGTTAACGATCGTTAACGATCTGGTCAGAGGATGAGTTACGTGCCGGTGGAACAGGTGTCTTGACCGCTGACGGTCCTTTAGGCTTTGATGTTTCTGGAGCGTCTAACGCAGCCCAGTAATCAAATTCCTGCGTGAACTTCTGGATGTAGTCCTTTGCTGTTTCTGAGACACGCTCGTACGAACCACTTGAAAAATACTCAAGCTCAAGGGGGTCCTTACAGAGTGTCCTGAGAGTTAAATCATTTTCTTCATATGCTTCGTACAGCTCCTGTAATCTGCTGAGCCTCTGCTGATAGTATCCCTTGGATGTCTTTCGATTCGATGGATCCTTCTTAAAGTTTGATATTAGCTGTTGAATCTGCTCATCAAGCTCGTTTTGGTTCTTCAATAGATTCTCCACGTATGCCATTGTTGTATTGATGAAGTAAATTTTCAAGTAAAAAACCGACTTTTGATGAGTATTTGCTCCTTGCAGTTGCGATCACAGATCACGTCGGGGTCACCAAAATGATCAGGATGGGTTTGTCCTGATTGTCCTTGTGTTTGTCTATAGATTCGGTACTTGGGACCGACTCTATTAGTTTGTTGATTATGTATTGTTGACAGGTTTGGTACTTGAACCAACCCTTTTTCCAATTGACTAAAACCTTACTTGATGAAGTTTGTGGAACGAATGCCGATTTTTATTAATGCTTTAATTGCTTATATAATACCTTATACAAATTTAATCAATATACAAACTTATAAAATACAAGAAAAAGAAATGAACTTAAAATTAGTTGCTGCGTCTGCATGAGCAGAAACGGCGGTAATCGACATTGGCACTGCATAAGCATTGGTGTTTAAAATAGTGCATCGTATGCATATATGGCAGCGACGGTCAGTGACGTCCGTTGTCAGCAATTCGGCAGCTTGGTGAAACCTTAACTGGCTTTACAAGGGCGGTCAATGGCGTTGGTCGTTGACCCACGTTGCGTCGTCAGCATAACGTTTCTAAATGAACGCTGTTGTTTAAACAAGCAGCTTTTGTGTTGATTTTTGGTGGATACAAAAGAACGCGGTCAGAACGTGAACAGTTCGCGTGCTGAAATTTTGGTGGATGCCTGCCTTAAAAACAACCTTGACCTTCGTCCACGTATCTGGTATATGGCATAGCTCTACACTGGATCTGAAGAGCCTGGTTAGTAGGGGTATTACTAAGACCTTTTTGCAGCATCACCGGGCAGATGCTGTCTGGTCCAGGAGACTTGAACGGCTCGAACGAATGTACAGCCCATTTTACCCTGTCCGCCGAGATGATATCTTCTATCATCTTAGTGTCAGGTTGGCTGATAGTGCTGGGCTGATCAGTTGCAACAGTTGTCCTGATGGCATCGTCAGAGCAGCCTGGAAAATGATTTCCGGTGAGTACTTCCAGGGATCCCAGTGCGCAACTGGTCCACGACCCGTCCTCCCTTCTCACCACAGAAGGGCAGGAATGCTTCCTAATCTAGACTCAAGGACTCTTGAGAATTTTGCCCAGTGTGTTTTCCTAACATTTTTGTGGGGCTGGTGGGCAGGGAAATTGAAGTCTACGTTGAAGAGTATCCAGCAGTGATCTGAGAATGATGTCTTGCTCGATACCCTCCAGTTCGTGATCTCGCAGGATAGGTTCCTGGTAGATAGGGTTACATCGATAACATCTTCCCACCCCGGAAAATTGGTGGATCTTGGAGAGATGAAAGTCGGTCTATTGCCTCTGTTGCATTTATCGCGGTTGGTACACATAATACAATCAAAAAGTGACTCACCTCTCTCATTTGTTGTGCTACTCCCCCAGATGTGATGCCTGACGTTTGCGTCGCAGCCCAGCAGTACTTTCCAGCCGCGCCTTGCTGCTGTAGAAATCAGGGTTGACATTCAGTCGGTGGTGCGCTGTAATCGTGCGCCATGTAAGTTGAGAAGATAATAAGTGGATGATTAGTTTTGTTCTCAAAAGCGACAACAGTCAGGTTATTGGAACAAAGTTCAGGACACAGATGTGCTTTTATGCTATTCTTAATAAGAATGCATCTTCGAGGCTTACCGACTCCTCGGATCCTCTCATCCATGGCTCTTGTATGATGCCTACGTCGATGTTCTCCTCGCTTAGGAGAACTAGCAGGTTAACTGTAGAACACCTCCAGTGTTGCAGGTTAATCTGCACGATCCTCAGCATCACGAGGAAGGATCGTCCACGATCCGTAGCTCCTCCAGCTGCTCTTCGACCTCTTCTGGCTCAGCCAGGTCGCCTTCAGGGTCAGTGGAGCGAAAGATTTTTACCTTGGCATGCGTGATGCCAAATTTCATCCTTAAGCCGGCTTGCTCAAGGGGGAGTACGCTTTCTTCCGCTTTCTTAGGAGGAGAAGTGACTGGCTGCTCTTGTGTGGATCCAGCCAGCTTGATAACAGCCCAGACGTCCATCGGAATGATGGGGTTTTGTATAGCCAGGCACTTCAGAAGCTTCTGAGCGTCTAGCTCCTTCACAGGCAACCAGATGCGAGCACGGTGTCTTTTTGGGATATCCCTGGTGGGATGAGCTTGAGCTTCAAGCCGTCCCATTGGTTGCTTACCTCAGCAACCATTTTACCAAGGAGATCTTTAGAGAACCCATTCTCGCACTATCACCCTGTAACCCCGTATGGTCCTACTGGAGTCAAACGAGGAAACCTTGTGAGCGCAAGGCACAACAAGCGCAAGGCGAAGGTGTTTGTTTGTTTGTTGTTTGTGTTCATTGTTGTTCCCACGAGTAAAGTCGGAAGGGGTTGACCATCCCGGCAAAACCGCCTTACCGAGACTTTCCTCCATTAGCATACCTCGTCGCAGCTCGAGAAGACGTGAACTGCTCCACTTACACTTCTGCAGGTCAACATACCTTCAACATGAACCGCTTAGGAGTGCCTGCATAGATTTTAATTCGGTTTATCAAGCCATTAACTTGACTGACCCCGTCTATTTAGCTAAAAAAAAATCTTAAACTTCCTTTTGAATTGTTGAATTGATTATAATTGTATAACTCTTATTTACTTATCTCAACGGTTTAGTTTGAGATTGAAATAAATAAATAAATAAATAAACTACACAAAGGAACAAAGGCTGCAGAGAATCTATAAGAACTGCCAACGAGAGTACCTACTATATATAAAAAGGACAGACTTTAAGTCTTTTATAGTCCTTTAATGTAAACAACCAACAATAACAACACACAGTCATTCACACACAAGAAAATTCTTCTCGCAGAACAACGAGGTGTTGTTTGTGTAAAACATTGTCGTCCCGGTACCAGCTGTCGATAAGGGCTACGGTTGAGATGCAACATCCACACATCATTTAATTTCAAATGACTACTTTATTTCAACTAAGAATGTTATTTCAAATAATTATTTCAGAAATTATTTGAAATAATTATCGCATTTGTATGGTGTGACGCGGTACAAGCACCACGCCACAAACAACAAAACAAAATGATAATAAATAAATAATAATAATAATTAAGATAATAATGGAAAAAATGAATTTAATACGCCCATGGAGGGAAGCTTAGGATAAGTCATAGAATAAGTTAAAGATTAAGTGCATTTGAATTAAATGAATTGAATTAAATTAATGAAGTGAATTAAATGAATTTTGGAAAAAAGGAAGATTGGAAAACCTTAGAAGTAAGGGCAACTCTGGCACAGAAACCGAACACCTGGCAACCCCGAAACAACAGCTGATCTGACCCAAGACAACAACAATGTAAGGCACCAAGTGGATATAAAAGCAGGCACACTAGCAGTCAGAAATCAGTTCGTCACCGGCAGCGGTCTTAGCAACATCGTGGAATCCTGGCTCCTCGCTATAGGTGTACGGTAGCATCCACGCCTGCCTACAGCATCCTTCCTCTCCCCTACATCGCTACAGGTGTACGGTAGCATCCACGCCTGCCTACAGCATCCTTCCTCCTCCCTCTTCATCGCTATAGGTGTACGGTAGCATCCACGCCTGCCTACAGCATCCCCCCCTTCCCTCCTCCATCGCTATAGGTGTACGGTAGCATCCACGCCTGCCTACAGCATTCCCCTATTTCCCCTTCCTCCTCGTTGCTACACGCAACACACCGAAATAGTCACCAGCGCACAGCAGCGCATTCACCGGCGCACAGCAGCGAGTTCTTTTTTATGATACTGACATGGGAGTCCAGAAATACAAAGTAACCAGAGGCGTGCCGCAAGGATCTATTGTTGGACCCCTGTTGTGGAACATTGTGTATGATGGGGTGCTTCGCCTCCCTATGCCAGAGGGTGTATCTGTTATTGGATATGCAGATGATATTGCGGTATCTGTTGTTGCAAAAGAGTTAAGCGATATTCGGAGAAACAGTAATCTCGCTGTGCAAACAATAAAAAATTGGCTGTCGGAGATGGGTTTAGAGCTAGCTGTGCAAAAAACTGAAGCAGTACTGATTACGAGCAGGAAAGTTAAGGAGACCACTGAGCTTACCTTAGAGGGTCACACATTGGTGACTTCGCCAGCTATTAAGTACCTTGGCGTAATGATAGATGCGAGACTGTCGTACAAGATACACATCGACATGGCTTGTAGAAAAGCAGCGAGAGTTCACTTTGCCCTTGCGAGAATGATGGCCAACATAGGTGGTCCTAAGCAGAGCCGGAGAAGACTGCTAGCTAAGGTCAGTGAGTCAATAATCCTATATGGAGCGCAAGTATGGGCTCATGTAATGAAGCTGAAGTCGTTTGCTAAAAAGTTGAGATCAATCTCTAGGCTAAGCTGTTTAAGAATCTGTTGTGCCTTCCGTACCGTAAAACACGAGGCGGCTAACGTGATTGCTGGAGTTGTTCCCGTCGATATATTGGCAATGGAAATGCAGCGGCTTTACGAAAAGAAGAAGTCATTGCAGAGGCTGCTAACTCCGGAAGAAAGAAAGGCGGAACGAAACACTAGTTACGCAGAATGGCAAACATGTTGGGAGCATGCATCGACTGGACGCTGAACATTTCGTTTGCGACGGACCTTGCAGTCCGCCTCAACATTCTAAACAATATCATTATTATTCGTATTATTATATATATTAAGTATTAAGAAAAATGGAGAATCATTTTTAGTTTGTGTAACTAATTAATATTAAGAAATAAATATTGTTATTATGTATTAGTATTAAGAAAAATGGAAAAGCACTTTTACTTTTGTTTAACTATTATTAAGAATAAAATAAATGAAGTAATATTATCTAAGTTTTGGTTATATATAGGATAACACCCTGTACTAGTATTAAAATTTCAAGAACAACTGTAAATATATGTATAAATAATAAATACAAATATGTACAATACAATATATATACATATCATAACCTAACTGTAAAAAAACCGAAAATGTACGGCTTGGTAACTCTGTTGCAACCACGAGGTTCATACACAACCACGGCTCGAGCTATGTCACAACCGAAGTTCGAAATGAGGAAGAAAGATGAAGAAGACAAACTACTATAAAAGCAGGTACACAAATCAAGACCAGTCAGTCTTTGGCAAGCGCTTCATCGAGTCACAAGTCTTCGGCAGCCACGATAAGCAGCAACAGATATTTCGGTAAGTTGGAATTCAGTAGCTTCCTTGTTACTTCCTATCCTATCCGCTCTCTCTCTCTCTATCTCTCTCTCTGCTAAAATTACAGAGAAGTGCCGTCGGTGTGCGGAATGCATCATTCCTATCACCCTCATCACTTTGAGTAATTTAACAGCGATTGTTGTTGGAGTATTTGGAGTGTATCACTCCTGCCAACCACAACGCTGGTAGCCAGAGGAGACAAATCGTTCCTGTTTATTCCTCACTCTCTGCTGGAATTACAGAAAAGTGCTGTCGGTGTGCGGAATGTATCATTCCTAGCACCACCAGCGCATTGAGTAATTTAACAGCGATTGTTGTTGGAGTATTTGGAGTGTATCACTCCTGCCAACCACACCGCTGGCAGCCCAGAGAGTAACGGATCCTTCCCGCGTCCAGCTCCTATACTTTCGCTACGAGTCCAACGCTTACAACGAGGTTCGAATAGCAGTTGCCCGTTCGACAGCAACAAGGTTCGAACAACAGCGGCAACAGGTTCGACAGCACAAGGTTCGAATAGCAGTTGTCCGTTCGACAGCAACAAGGTTCGAACAACAGCGGCAACAGGTTCGACAGTTCAACGAGGTTCGAATAGCAGTTGCCCGTTCGACAGCAACAAGGTTCGAACAACAGCGGCAACAGGTTCGACAGCACAAGGTTCGAATAGCAGTTGCCCGTTCGACAGCAACCAGGTTCGAACAACAGCGGCAACAGGTTCGACAACACGAGGCAACCAAGTTGGAACAACTCACGAAGCGACACGCGGAGTCCGATCCAGCTCCGACTTTCTAGAGAACAACACGAACCATATTGTTGAAGCAACCAGAGACCTACCAGCCAAGCGAAACAGAACGGCCAATATGCCATATTAGAATTAGGAATTAGTATATACGTATACATAGCCGTAAGCAAAAACGGAGAAATTGAATAAATCATTTATTGTTTCACCAACAAATAAATTTTCTGTGAACTGAATTCTGGTTACTCGCTGAGTTATACCCTGGCCAGAGAAGCAAACGTTACAGATGGCGCCCGAACAGGGACAATAAATGATATTCAATAGTTTTGGCAAACTCTCCAAGAATCAAGCTGCGCGTAGAGATTCATAGATTCAACCAGAGAAACGAGCAAAGATTTCAACATGGTAGCCACAGGATGGGTATACCATTTAAATAAAGCACAACTACAAGAGACTTGTGTCGAATTTGGGCTACAAGCCACAGGCACCACGGAGGAGCTACGGAAATCTCTATCAGCATTCATTTCCCAAGAAACACATACGTCAGAAACCTTCAGTCGAATAGGGGAGCTGGCAGCAATACATACCAAGAAACACGCTAGCAGTACCACTAGTATAACACAGCAGGAAGAAAATGCAGTAAGCCAAGCCTCTACGGATATTAACAACACGAACGCTGGAACCATGCTTGCATCCTCCTTCGAAGCCACTGGACGTAGTGCGTTAGATGCACCCATGCTTTCTATACCCCGAACACAAGTCATTGACAAGGTCAGGAAGTGGTCGATAAGATTTAATGGCACTCGAGACCCATTGGCATTCATAGAACGCGTGGAGGAATTGACCGATGTGTATGACCTGGACGCAAACATGCTGCCGAGAACCATGCCAGAGTTGCTACAGGACAAGGCTTTGACATGGTACAGAAACAACAACAAACAATGGAAAGAATGGGTCCTGTTTAAGGAAGACTTCCTGAGGTTCTTTCTACCCGTCCGATTTTTCGATGGCCTAGACGATGAGATTCGGAGACGCCTCCAAAAGCCACAGGAGAAATTCAAGGACTATGTGGTTGCTCTGCAAGACTTAATGCGCCATGCCGGTTACAACGAACAACAAAAACTCGAACGCATTTTCCGAAACAGTCTAGCCGAATATCAACTATATATTAAAAGAAAAGATTTCGTGGACTTGGCAGAATTGACAATTTTAGCGGAAGACTTCGAATGTCTCCAACAGCAAGAACGAACGACCACGAAGGTAGCGTATAAAAAGCCGGACGAGAGACATCGAGCAGCGCAAGTTAGAGACGCCATAACCGACCCCTATGAGGCATGTCGCAGGTGTGGACAAAAGGGCCATATCAGAAAAGACTGCAGAAACCCAGAAGTCCTATTTTGCTGGACGTGCGGACGGAAAGGCGTGCGAACAATACATTGCTGTAAACAGGGAAACGCAATGGGGTCTCGCGAAAATCGAGGCGTAGCGAGACCAGGCCCGATAACGCCTCCACCCCGTCCGTCACAGGAGAGTCATCAATAAACCTCCGAGCGGACCGACTCACCCTTACTGCCTGTATAGACGACGTATGGGTGGAAGCAACTATAGACACCGGAGCTAGCCGTAACTTTATAAACGAAGAATTTGCAGATGAGATCTGGACTCCCGATATTGATTTGCCCGTGTCGGTTCCAGTTCGCTTGGCGAACGGAATAGTTCTTAGCATCAAGAAGTCCATCGTAGTGCCTATCACCTTTGGTAAATCTCAGTGCACAATTCAACTCCTTGTACTCCCAAACGCCATAGACAAAGTCATTCTCGGGCTGGACTTCTTACAAAAAGCCAACATGCAGGTAACAATCGGAGGATATGCTATTACTCTGCAAAACAAAGGGAGTACGCCGGCCAAAGCTGTGTGTCCACTAGTCCGCAGCGACGCAAACGAAAGCGTAGAAGAATTCCTGCAACGAGAATTAAAGCCGTTCCAGAACGTGACTGGTACAACCAACATTACGACACACCAGATCATCATGAAAGACGAAAGACCCATTAAGCAAAGATACTTTCCCAAGAATCCTGCCATGCAAGGTATAATCAACGAGCAAATTGATCAACTACTCAAAGCGGATTGCATCGAGCCCTCTAAGAGTCCGTACAGTGCACCTATTGTACTGGTACGCAAGAAAAACAACAAATGGCGGCTGTGCGTGGATTATCGTCAACTAAACGCAAGATCAGTTCCGGATGCCTATCCGTTACCCAGGATCCAACACATTCTCGATAAACTACGCAATGCCAGAGTTATCAGCACAATAGATCTGAAGAATGGTTACTGGCAAGTACCCATGGAAGAATCCAGCAAACAGTACACTGCGTTCACGGTTCCAGGACGCGGCCTCTTTCAGTGGCGAGTCATGCCCTTCGGGCTCCACTCGGCTCCCGCCACCTTTCAACGAGCTCTAGATCAGGTCATCGGGCCAGAACTGGAGCTTTATGCGTTTGCCTATCTAGATGATATCGTAGTTACAGGAGAGACAATCGAAAAACATAAGGAGAATCTTCATAAAGTTTTCACACGTTTGAGAGAAGCAAACTTGAAGATCAATGGCGAAAAATGCGAGTTTTTCAAGGAAAGCATACGGTATCTTGGTCACCTGGTTACTGCGGAAGGAATTCAAACGGACCCAGAAAAAATAGCAGCTATCAAGGAACTGAAACCACCCACAACCTTGCGAGAGCTACGACGTTGCCTCGGTCTCACGTCATGGTACCGGCGATTTGTTCCAGAATTTTCATCCATTGTGCAACCAATGACAACCCTGCTGAAAAAGGGTACACCCTGGTCATGGAACATCGAGCAACAACAAGCTTTCGACGAGTTAAAGAGGAGATTAACGGAAGCACCAGTTCTGGCGTGCCCGGATTTCTCACAACGCTTTATACTCCAGACAGACGCCAGTAATCATGGATTAGGTGCGGTATTACTCCAAGAGATCGCAGGACAAGAAAGAGTGATCGCCTACGCTAGTCGCCGGCTTACAAAAACCGAGTCCAACTACTCTTGTACCGAGAAGGAATGCCTCGCCATTATTTGGGGCATTCGTAAAATGCGGCAATACCTAGAAGGTTATCAATTCACTGTTGTCACCGATCATTTGGCCTTAAAATGGCTGAACTCAATTGAAAATCCATCCGGACGAATCGCGAGATGGGCAGTAGAACTTCAACAGTACCAGTATGATGTCCAATATCGGAAAGGCAAACTGAACGTGGTAGCCGATGCCCTATCCCGGCAGCCAAGAGAAGTCCTCGAACGAGCCGAAGTCGCCATCGCCGAAAATCCCACATGTCCTTGGATCGAAAGGAAAAAAACGGAAGTACAGCAACAACCACAAAAACACCCAGATTACGTAATCCAAGACAACCAGTTGTATCGGCATATTCCGTCAAGAATCGGACAAGAAGGAGGAAATCCCTGGAAACTCTGCGTACCAACACAGCAAAGGAAGAGGGTCCTAATGGAGAACCATGACACCGCTACAGCCGGACATCTGGGAACGTATAAAACCATTCAGCGACTGGCACAACGATATTACTGGCCAGGGTTGTTTCGCGAAGCCAGCACATACGTCCGAAACTGTGCCCTATGCCAACGATATAAGCCAGAGCAGCGAAAGCCCGCCGGAGAAATGCTTACACACATAGCTGAAGAACCCTTCTCCACAGTTTGCGTTGATTTCGTAGGCCCGCTGCCAAGGTCAAAACATGGCAATACGGCCTTACTTGTTTTTGTAGACAAATTTTCCAAATGGACAGAGATTGTTCCAGCTCGCTCAGCCACCAGCGAAGTAGCCAAGAAAGGCTTCCGAGATAGGATCCTATCCCGCTTCGGAGTGCCTAAAATACTGGTGTCAGACAATGGGACTCAATTCACCTCTCGGATGTTCCAGAATTACTTAAAACAATTGGGTGTAAAGCAGATGTTTACAGCCCCGTACAGCCCACACGAAAATGCAGCGGAAAGAGCTAATCGGACGATTAAAACAATGATTGCCCAGTTAACCCAAAATAACCACCGACAATGGGATGAATACCTTCCAGAGATAAGTCTCGCCACCAACACTGGTATTTCCGAATCTACTGGTTACAGTCCTGCCTTTCTAACGCAAGGACGAGAGCCCAGGCTCCCAGCAACATTATATGATGAAGTAACGATCGGCACCGGAAATATTCAAGAAGGCCCTGAAGACAAAGCAAACCACCTCAGAGAAATTTTCAAAGTGGTGCATCGCAATATGGAAAGAGCATCACAGACACAAGCCCGTCATTACAACTTGCGGCGACGATCTTGGAATCCCCAGATTGGAGAAAAGGTACTAGTAAAGGAACACACTTTATCCAAAGCCGTAGAAGGTATCGCAGCGAAATTAGCTCCAAAGTTCGAGGGGCCCTACAGGGTAAAAAGTTTCATCTCTCCTGTCATAGTGGAAATCCAAAAAGAAGACAACACCACTAGTCGAAGAGCCCACTTAAGCGAATTAAAAAAATTTTTTGAAAATAATTCAGCAGTTCAAAAGATAATTTCGCCAAAACCAAGTCAAAACACGCAATGTTAAGTCTACCGATCACTACACAACAAAATTCAAACAAAATCTAAACAAAAAAAAAAAAGAGAAAGAAAAAAAGACAACATACATATTATTGTAGCAAAAGGAACGGTAAGAACCGTTACTCCAGCATTCGAAAATCTGCCGACGTAGTAACTATCAGAGTCATACATTGATCAGAACGAGTGCGAACTCAGAAGTGAACGGACGTGTTTTTTATTTTTCTCTCCTCTCCTCTTCGTACAATGGACGATTCTGAACGATTCCGAGAATGCGTAAACTAGATGCGAGAAAATTATAAGCAGTTGAACGAATCCAGGTCACGAATAATTCGACTCGACGACAGCTACGTTGAGGAACTCGGCCCTAGGGGTCGTCTACGCATTCGTGCAACACCACCCAACCCCGCGCTACCAGATCCTAGCGATGTCAAGAGGCACCGGTTGCAGTCAACGAGTCCGAGAACTACAGATAACGATGAGATGTCCTGCGAAACCGATCAAAGTACGTTGATTCCAGCTCAGGCTGGAAGTTCCGCTGTAATGATTTGGGACTACCAGTTATTAGCAGCAGGTCGTAAGCTAAACGACACCCTAATGAACTTCTTCCTCCAATGGCTTTGGAAGGAAGGATTGCCGGCCTCTAGAAGCGAGGAAACTTATGTGTTTAGTACGTTTTTCTTCGAGCGTTGGATGCGCTTCCCAAACCAGATGCCCGAAGAACGTTACCAGGGTGTTCAGCGCTGGTTCCGCAACGCCAAATTAGCCAGACGCAAGAACGTGATAATACCGATCAACCAAAAGGACCATTGGTTTCTTATAATTATCAATAACATGGACGCTATTGCTATCAACCACGGAACATCTTCGCGGCGACCAGCGATATTGGTGCTGGATTCCCTCCCCAACGATCCCAGGGCCGAAGTCACAAAAGAAATTCGTAACTTCCTGCAGCTGGAACATTTCCATCGGGAGAATATCAAGTACAAGCTGGAGTTGTTCGACGAAACTCATCTACCACACATAAATATTCCGGTACCAATACAGGACAACCTCGTTGACTGTGGAGTTTACGCACTACACTTCGCGAAGCGCTATTTAGAGATGGGAGCCATCGACTATTGCACCCAAAGAGTCAAAACTGAGCAATGGGGCAACAAGTTAAAAATGGACCAAACTCGACGCGGGATAGCACGGCTCATCAGACACAAAACAGCCGACCGATCGAGGATTCCGAAAATTGATCTGCCAGAAGTATCATCCGACAGTGACACCGACTCCAGTACCAGCAACGATACAGACGACAGCAACAGTAACGCCTCCAGCAACGACTCACAAAACCTCAACAGCATCCCCTCGAATAACGACGAAATTCCGAGTAACAGCAAGGACATCAGTCGTCAGAACAATGAGACACTGACTCCAAAATCTGCTGAAACCACGAGAAACAAAGGCGAACCAGTAGCCATACACCCGTCACAATGGCCCGAAGATCTGGCAAAGAACATCGAAGAAAGCCTTCAGAGAGCAAGAGCAAAAACCCAACTACGTTACGCAATATCGATCAACAACACCCGGTATTCAATTCGTATTGCCCGCTCCGGAAAGGTAAGAGTTTTATTATGTCCCGCGAAGTAAGGAGAGGGTGCGACGGACCTTGCAGTCCGCCTCAACATTCTAAACAATATCATTATTATTCGTATTATTATATATATTAAGTATTAAGAAAAATGGAGAATCATTTTTAGTTTGTGTAACTAATTAATATTAAGAAATAAATATTGTTATTATGTATTAGTATTAAGAAAAATGGAAAAGCACTTTTACTTTTGTTTAACTATTATTAAGAATAAAATAAATGAAGTAATATTATCTAAGTTTTGGTTATATATAGGATAACACCCTGTACTAGTATTAAAATTTCAAGAACAACTGTAAATATATGTATAAATAATAAATACAAATATGTACAATACAATATATATACATATCATAACCTAACTGTAAAAAAACCGAAAATGTACGGCTTGGTAACTCTGTTGCAACCACGAGGTTCATACACAACCACGGCTCGAGCTATGTCACAACCGAAGTTCGAAATGAGGAAGAAAGATGAAGAAGACAAACTACTATAAAAGCAGGTACACAAATCAAGACCAGTCAGTCTTTGGCAAGCGCTTCATCGAGTCACAAGTCTTCGGCAGCCACGATAAGCAGCAACAGATATTTCGGTAAGTTGGAATTCAGTAGCTTCCTTGTTACTTCCTATACTATCCGCTCTCTCTCTCTCTATCTCTCTCTCTGCTAAAATTACAGAGAAGTGCCGTCGGTGTGCGGAATGCATCATTCCTATCACCCTCATCACTTTGAGTAATTTAACAGCGATTGTTGTTGGAGTATTTGGAGTGTATCACTCCTGCCAACCACAACGCTGGTAGCCAGAGGAGACAAATCGTTCCTGTTTATTCCTCACTCTCTGCTGGAATTACAGAAAAGTTCTGTCGGTGTGCGGAATGTATCATTCCTAGCACCACCAGCGCATTGAGTAATTTAACAGCGATTGTTGTTGGAGTATTTGGAGTGTATCACTCCTGCCAACCACACCGCTGGCAGCCCAGAGAGTAACGGATCCTTCCCGCGTCCAGCTCCTATACTTTCGCTACGAGTCCAACGCTTACAACGAGGTTCGAATAGCAGTTGCCCGTTCGACAGCAACAAGGTTCGAACAACAGCGGCAACAGGTTCGACAGCACAAGGTTCGAATAGCAGTTGTCCGTTCGACAGCAACAAGGTTCGAACAACAGCGGCAACAGGTTCGACAGTTCAACGAGGTTCGAATAGCAGTTGCCCGTTCGACAGCAACAAGGTTCGAACAACAGCGGCAACAGGTTCGACAGCACAAGGTTCGAATAGCAGTTGCCCGTTCGACAGCAACCAGGTTCGAACAACAGCGGCAACAGGTTCGACAACACGAGGCAACCAAGTTGGAACAACTCACGAAGCGACACGCGGAGTCCGATCCAGCTCCGACTTTCTAGAGAACAACACGAACCATATTGTTGAAGCAACCAGAGACCTACCAGCCAAGCGAAACAGAACGGCCAATATGCCATATTAGAATTAGGAATTAGTATATACGTATACATAGCCGTAAGCAAAAACGGAGAAATTGAATAAATCATTTATTGTTTCACCAACAAATAAATTTTCTGTGAACTGAATTCTGGTTACTCGCTGAGTTATACCCTGGCCAGAGAAGCAACGTTACACGTTTGATCCCAAATGTTAGAGCCTGGGTAGACAGAAAGCATGGAGAAGTGGATTTTTACATGACGCAATTCCTTTCTGGCCATGGATGTTTTAAAGAATATCTTTACATTCGCGGTCATGAAGATGAAAATGAATGCTCCTTTGGAGATGGAGAATGTGAAAATGCGGAGCACGCAAGTTTGAGTCGCATCGTAGAATGTTAGAAGTGGTGTTTGCTGAATCCCCAACTCCAGAAAATATTGTGCCGCATATGTTAGCTTCTGTCAGGGAGTGGGATGCTGTGAGTCATATGTGCATAACGGTGATGACGGAACTACGAAAAGCCGAACGACAACGACAACGTCCGAGACTTACAGAGGAATCTATGTTAGAGGGAGGGGAGGGACCTTCAGAAAATCACTAGATTTTCAAATCTTTCTCGGGGGTTACATGAATAAAAAACAGAACAGAGAACAAAGTTTGTCTGACTAAGAGAATGCTTTGACATAACCCTCCTCGTGAAGTAATGCTTGAACGGCGGTTCCGCGAGGGTATAGGGTGTGGGAGGTAGTAGGGGTTTTTAGTTGGTTAAAGTCCAACACATAAGGTTTCTGATGCTTTTCCCTTGCTATATAAAATAAAAAAAAAAAAAAAAAAAAGCAGCGAGTTCATCGACGCAACAGCAGCGCACACCGAAGCGTTCATCAGCGAACACCGAAGCGTTCATCAGCGAACACCGAAGCGTTCATCAGCGCACACCGAAGCACACACCAGCGTGTTCATCAACGCACAGCAGCGCGTTCACCGACGCAACAGCAGCGCACACCGAAGCGCACGGGTTCATCAGCGCACAGCAGCGCGTTCACCGGCGCACAGCAGCGAGTTCACCGGCGCACAGCAGCGAGTTCACCGACGCAACAGCAGCGCGTTCCCCGACGCAACAGCAGCGCACACCGAAGCGCACAGCAGCGTACACCGAAGCACACAGCAGCGTGTTCATCAGCGCACAGCAGCGCGTTCACCGGCGCACATCAGCGCATTCACCAACGCAACAGCAGCGCGTTCACCGACGCAACAGCAGCGCATTCACCAGCGCACAGCAGCGAGTTCATCGACGCAGCAGGAGCGCACACCGAAGCGTTCATCAGCGCACATCGAAGCGTTCATCAGCGCGTCACCGGCGCACAGCAGCGCGTTCACCGACGCCACAACAGCGCATTCACTGCCGTACAGTAGCACGTTCACCGGCGCACAGTAGCGCACTCACCAACGCAACAACCAGCACACACCGATACATTTACCGGTAAACAGCAGCGGGCTCTCCAGGCGTACACCAACGCACTCACCGGCGAGCATCATCGCATTTACCAACACAACCAAGCTACACCGAAGTATTCACCAGACGCACACCGACGTATTCACCAGGCGCACACCGACGCCACCACAAGCACACACCGAAGCATTCACCAAGTGCACATCAACGCCACCACAAGCATACACCGACACCATCACAAGCATACACCGAAGCGTACAACAGGCATACACCGACACCACCACAAGCATACACCGAAGCGTTCAACAGGCATACATCAACGCAACCACAGCCATACACCGACGCGGCCACCTGTGCCCACCAACACAGTCATCGTCATCCGTGGACACCAACGAAGTCACCACCAATACATTAACTTAATCATTTATAATTAAGTAGACTTAGACTGAGATAAAGAAAATAAAGTGAATTTATTTTGTTCCACCAAAATACAAATTTTTCTGTGGACGGACCTCTGGTCGAACTCGCTGAGTCAGACCCTGGCAAGAGCAACGTTACAATGGTTATTTCAAATAATCATGTTATTTCATTTTGGAATAACGAATTATTTCAAATAAAATGTTACTTCATTTTGGAATAACGAATTATTTGAGATAACGAGTTATTTCATTTTGGAATAAAATCCTTATTTGAGATAACAGATTATTTCAATTTGCCCAGGCCTGGTTCGAATCCCCATGTGCATGGATGTATAAATTGTGTTTGTTATCTTTCTCTCTCAATGTATCCTTATCAGCCAAAGGCTTTAGGTGCTAGTACTGTCATTAATACTGTTTAAATATTTGTGTAGTAAGTAATTACTGCATAAATTGTAATATTAAGTAAATAACACAAAAGCAACAATTTTGACAAAAACTGGTGGTGTTCTTACAATTTCTCTTCAACAGTTTGTTGTAAGTCACATTAAGTTATTTGCAAACGATGATCTTATATAGCGAATGTTGTACATTAAAAGACACCGACAGAGATCGCTGATGAGGAATGTTGGTATGTTCCCGAAGTAGCTATACGATTCTGCCAGTCAAGTTGAAACAAATTTTGTTGTGAATGAAACGCTAAGTCGGAAAAATATGGGTATTTAGGGATTCTAATGCCCTAATGTCATTAACTGAAACACTTGGTCGTTCGGTTTTTCGCTTGACTCGAGCAAGCCTTTATTTACAAGTTTTTTCCAATTATTTACAATTAAAATCTACTAGGATACGGGTTGTACAACAGTTTAGGTTGCGGGAGAAACCGTGGCGTCTTTCTTGAGCGTTCAAGACTATCTGATTTTTAAGGCCATGGCAGCATATCCCATAGGGTATGCCACCATAGCCACTTGAGTATCGCTTTAACAGCGACGTAGCAGAGGGCTACGATAATTAGTGCAACAATTGTGTAACGATACATGATGTCGGTACTTTGTCGTTGACGCGATGTCGTATTTATACTCGCTCCGCTTTCTGCCAGCGTTGGCAGAAAGGAAAGCAGCGCCGAACACGACACCGGCGAACGTCCACGACAATCGCATGTTTATTCGACGCCGGCAGAGGGCAGAGCTAATCCGCCTAGCCGGCGGAATGTAAACAGTGGCGACGGCAAAGTGCACACTCAACATTGCTGTATCGTTTACAGCAATGAAGCGAGTGTTTGTTTGCTTTGGCTCGTCGATCGTTCGACCAGCCAAGTAACTCAAACTTACTTTGGAGTGGAGTGCAACAAAGTGTCGCGTCGTTAAGGATCCGATATCCGAACGACTCCACCCAATTAAAGTTTAATGCTCGGACGTGTGTGGTATGTACGATCGCTCGTCAGCGAACCCACACATGCATACGTGCACGCCACAGTACTCCCCCCCCCCCCCTATCGACGGCGTCGCGATACAAGGGAAGTGCACATCGTAGTGCATCGTTTAAAATATGGCCGTCCAGATATGCATATCGTCGTGTTGCTTAAAACTACTTACTATACCGTCTATAATACACTTAAAGAAATACGTTATCCTACTCCCTATAATACGCTTAACAGAAATCCGCGCTGCTGCGGAGTCTCTCGAAAAGGCGGACTCGTCTGCCGCTTCTCGTCTTCGTCACCGTCTGGCGCGACGGTTGTTGAACTGTGGCTGGTTGGGGCGCTGGTGTCGTCGTCTTTCGTGGCCGACCTCGTGGCCTGCCCGTTGAACGTCGTTGGGTCGCTGGCGGTGGAACTGGTGTTGTCACATTCGGTGGCTGAGCTCGTGGTTGCTCCAACCGACTCGCTGGTTGGATGTCGTCGCTTGGCAAGAAGGCTGCTTTAAGGCGGTCGGCCGACACTTTAGCTGTCTTGTTGCCCACTTGAAGTTCGAACACCTTCTCTGTTCGGCGCAGGACCTTGTACGGCGCGTCGTAGCGAGGTTGCAGTGGGCGCTGGACCTTGTTGATACGCACAAAGACGTGCGTACATGTTGCGATGTCGCGCTGCAGGAACACTCGTGTGTTGTCGTGATGGCTGGTTTGCGTCGGCGATATCTTGCTCATTAATCGCCGCAAGTCTCTGACGAACTCGCTCTCATTGGCTTGGACCGGCGGTGGTGCCAATAGTTCTCCGGGGAGCTTCAGAGTCGTGCCGTAGACCATTTCTGCTGGGCTGGCGTCGATGTCCTCTTTTATTGTTGCTCGCAGGCCGAGGAGTACTAATGGCAGTACTCCGCACCAGTCGTCGTCTTCGTAGCAGGTAATTGCTGCTTTTAAGGTTCGGTGCCATCGCGCGATGATCCCGTTCGCTTGCGGGTGGTAAGGCGTAGTGCGAAAATGCTGGATTCCCAGCAGCTTATTCAGTTGCCTGAAAACGTCAGATTCGAACTGACGACCGAGATCTGTTGTAATGCGCACTGGTATCCCGAAGTGTGCCATCCAGCCGGAGATCAGGCTCGTTGCGACTGTCTTTGCGGTCATATTGGGCAGCGGAAAGGCCATCTTGTATATCGATCGATGATGGTCAAACAATACTTGTTGTCGCGTGATGTGGGCAGAAGGCCGATGAGGTCGATGTTGATGTGCTCGAACCTCTCGCTCAGTTTATCGTAGAACTCGATTGCAGCTCGGTTGTGTCGACCCACTTTGCTGCGTTGGCACTGGATGCACGAGCGGACAAACTGTTTTACGTCTTTGGCCATCATCCGCCAGACGAATCTTTCACGTACCAGCTTGAGCGTCGCGTTGACGCCGGCGTGCGCTATGCCATGTAGCTTGGCTACAACACGCCTTCGTACAGTTGCCGGGACAAGTGGTCGTATCCTGTTGTGCGCGGTGTCGCACAGGATCGTCTTTTTGCTGTCTGCCAGCGCGAGCGGCATGATGACCAAGGCTGTTTGGTCCGCTGTCTGCTCTTTCAGCTGCTGGATCTCGTGCTTGCTCGTCGGCCATCTCGCTGAAGTCAATGAAGTTGCTTGCTGTGTCCAGTCGCTGGACGCGTGACAGCGTGTCTGCCACTTCGTTCGATTTACCCGGGACATGGCGTATGTCCGTGGTAAACTGGCCCACGTAATCGAGGTGGCGCGCTTGCAGCGGCGAAGCTTGTTCTGAGTTTTGCTGAAAGGCGAAGATTAGTGGCTTATGATCAGTAACAATGGCGAAGTCGCGACCTTCGACCATGTGCTTAAAAAACTGCACCGCCTGATACATCGCTACCAGCTCACGATCGTACGTGCTGTACTTTTTTTGTGCGTCGGCCAGTTTCTTGGAGGAAAACCCTAGCGGTTGAGGTTCGCCGTTGACCATTTGATGAAGGAGTCGACGAAGGAGGAGCAAAGTCTGAAGCGTCGACGTAAAGTGCGAGCTCGGCATCTGGAGCCGGATGATAAAGCAGCGTTGCTTTAGCCAGATCTGCCTTGCACTTCTCGAACGCTGTCGCTGCGTCCGTCGACCAGTTCAGTGGCGTCGTGTCCTTCTTTTTGTTGCCGCACATCAGGTTCTTCAACGCGACTGCGTGCGGGATGAAACGTCTGTAAAAGTTGAGCATCCCGAGGAACCTCTTGAGCTCGTGTGCCACAGTCGGCCGTTTGTAGTTAAGTATCGCGGCGGCGCCCTCCGCGTGGAGGTTGGTCGCCGCGTCGATGAGCCTCTCGTTCCTCATGTTGGGATCCGGCTCCTGCCGGACTGGTTGTTGCTGCCGTTGTTGCAAGCGGGACTTGCGCGGCCTTTGCTGCCGCTGGTTCTGCTGTTGTGGTGGCTGCTGCGCCACCCACGTTGGTCGCGGTGACGCTGGACGCCCGCGGCCACTACCACCCACGTAGGTGAAGTGCTCGTCGTCCTCGTAAACTTGGACCGCTGCCGGTGCTTGATACCACCACCGGCCCTGGCGGCGAGCGGGCGCGCGGCGAGGATTGCGCTGCTCGTACAGCGCATCCTCTAGGCGATGCAGTCGCTGCAGTAGAATATCGTCCTCTTGCGGACGTGGATTGGCTGGCTGCTTTTTTACCGCAGACGCGCTGCGGGTGCCCGTCACTTCAATAATTTTATCCGCGAGAGCGGCGCGTTGGGCCAGGTCGCCGGGCGACGCCTGCAAAATTGCCCGCACCTGTTCCGGCAAACGATTTGCCCATAAATTTTCCAGCAGTCGATCGGTGACGTTCGGGCCACCGAGCCGCCGCATCTCGTTAAGGAGTTGAGATGGCCTCTTATCGCCGAGGTCCATCTCCGAGAGTAACTGTCGGAGCTTTTGCTGCTCCGTCGCGCCGAATTGCTCGAGCATGGGGCTCTTCAAATTCGTGTATTTACGCCCTGAGGGCGGTCTCGTGACCGCGTCGTACACCTGCTCCAACACGCGCGACTCAATGGCCCCTACCACCATATTAAAACTTTTCGAGGTAATTCGCGCTGTCGCGAACTGCGCCTCTAGCTGCGCGAACCAAACCTCTGGATTGGCGTACCAGAATGAGGGCACTTTTACACTCACGCGCGTGACCTCGCATTGGTCAACCTGCTGCGGGCTTGTGCTTTCGTCTGCCACAGGCTCGAGCCCGGGCGCGCGAACACTGTCAGCTCCTGGCGCTGGACGCTTGAGGACTGCCCCGCGGCTTAAGTCCGCTGATGTGGCGCCTTCACTCGCGGTTGGTTTCTCACTTTGCGGAGAGTCGCTCTCCATTTTAAGTCTTTAAGTTCACTATTCACTAATCTAGTCTTTACTTACGCTGCGTCTCGTGACTCACTAACTCGCGAATTGCCTGGAGCGCGAGGCTCAAAATTACTAAACTCGCGCACAACACTATGCTCGCGCACGCTTCGCACATAAATGTTTGCTTCCGAGAGCTTTTTATTATCTGTTTAACAGGCAAAAACACTTTTTTTAACAAACTCGGGCTTTTCGTTCGGCTTTTCGCTTGACTCGAGCAAGCCTTTATTTACAAGTTTTTTCCAATTATTTACAATTAAAATCTACTAGGATACGGGTTGTACAACAGTTTAGGTTGCGGGAGAAACCGTGGCGTCTTTCTTGAGCGTTCAAGACTATCTGATTTTTAAGGCCATGCCAGCATATCCCATAGGGTATGCCACCATAGCCACTTGAGTATCGCTTTAACAGCGACGTAGCAGAGGGCTACGATAATTAGTGCAACAATTGTGTAACGATACATGATATCGGTACTTTGTCGTTGACGCGATGTCGTATTTATACTCGCTCCGCTTTCTGCCAGCGTTGGCAGAAAGGAAAGCAGCGCCGAACACGACACCGGCGAACGTCCACGACAATCGCATGTTTATTCGACGCCGGCAGCGGGTAGCTAATCCGCCTAGCCGGCGGAATGTAAACAGTGGCGACGGCAAAGTGCACACTCAGCATTGCTATATCGTTTACAGCAATGAAGCGAGTGTTTGTTTGCTTTGGCTCGTCGATCGTTCGACCAGCCAAGTAGCGCAAACTTACTTTGGAGTGGAGTGCAACAAACTGTCGCGTTGTTAAGGATCCGATATCCGAACGACTCCACCCAATTAAAGTTTAATGCTCGGACGTGTGTGGTATGTACGATCGCTCGTCAGCGAACGCACACATGCACACGTGTACGCCACAGGTATATGTATACATCACGCATATAATATAATACATATATTCATAATATAAATTGTTTATGTAAATATAAATTAATTTAAGTTATATTATAGTATTGTATCAGGATAATAACAAAATAATAAAAAATATCCAAATAAAATTAATGAAAAGGAGACATAATAAAAATAAAATTATTAAAATTAAATTTCAAATGTATTAAATCATTCCTAATGCGTCAAAAATACGGTCTATTTCTGATGTAACCGACGTTTTTGAGACTATTGTTGTTACTGGCATTTGCACCTAATTGATTAATTGATATGTCCGCAGTAGTCAAATGTTTTAAAGCGAGGTGTGCCTGAATTGTTTAGATCTTACGAAGTTTAAAACCAGCACTAGACAGTATTTTCGTCAACTGTGTTTACATTTCTATTACCGCTTAAAGGATGTCTGTGCTGCTCCGACAGTCGTCTACATAGAAGTCGTCACGAAGAACTTGAGCTCCGGTTGGCTCTGTGATCTTGTTTTTTCAGCTGGCAGAGACAAGTTGTGGCTAAATACGGTGCAGATTATGTTCCTTATCTTGCCGTCTTTAGCTGATAGCTGAATTGTAATTCCTTAGCTACGTCCCCTCTCCAAATGTTTTACCTTTGATCTTCTACCGATCTACCGATGCGAATATGCAACAGCATTGAAAACAAGTGTTTCTAAACATTATAAATATATAGAGAAGAAGTATATTTCGTCATTTTCAATCATCTCAGAAACTACATAACAGGTCCCTCCGATTTGAAGCATTTTCTCTAGAATTTATTAGAGAATTTTATGATCCGAAACAAATGTATACCTTATATCTTAATTTCTTTTTTCTAAATCTCCCAAATAGGTCTTTTCCAAAATGTAAAGTTTAGCATTAATTTTCTCGAAAACTGTTTGACATAGAAACCTAAAATAAAAATAAGGTTAAGGTACGGATATTAGTTTTCAAAACCTTTAAGCAGAATTTATCTAGGTAACCTGTTAGTTTTTGGTATTTTTTTCCCAATTTTAAGCCCTCTCATATGGTTTTTGATACACAATATTTCATATACATATATATTTAGATATATCCATATACATACATATATGTATAATTCAAAATAATGTAATCGCATTACTTACTATTACTAATTTTTTACAAATTACTAATCGAATACGTTATTTTAAAAGCCTGTACGTTATTTTCTTATGTAGGTGCGAGCAGTAGACCTAGATGAACATCAAAATAAGATTGTGAAGTATTATATTTATAACGAAACTTTGGATCCACTGTTTATGGAGACTATAAGAATAAATGAAGTAAATGGCGAACTTTTCATTATCAAATCAGTGACTGAGCTTACTAACAAATTACTTAAATTTTTTGTTCGAGCATACGATAACGGAAATCCCCAGTTGTATTCCGAAGTGCCTATTTCTATTAGATTTGTTAGTCCTGATACAGATGTTCCTATTCTAGAAAACAAAAATCGAAATCTTTTCGTCCCGGAATCAACGTCTCCAGGTACTGTGTTGATCAAATTGCATTACAGTGGAAACTTTACACTGAAATATTCAATTCCCACGGAGTCTCCATACTTTTCGTTAAGCGATAACGCAGAACTCTTACTGATGGAAACATTGGATAGGGAGGAAACGGATCTCCATATCATTTTTGTAATTGCTGAAACTATAACAACACCAAGACTCTATCTAATGACGGAGTTAAATATACATGTTCAAGATGAAAACGATAACAACCCCATTTTTGTATCAAACTCATACAGTATTACAATTGCTGAAAATGTAAATAAAATGGCATCAATTCTAAAAGTAAGTGCAAAGGATTCTGATTCTGGGTCAAATGGAGATATTCGTTACTACTTCGCAGATGATGCATACGATGTCTCTAATATTTTTGATATAGACATTTATTCAGGTTGGGTAACAACATTGACATCTTTGGACCGGGAAAATCAATCGGTCTACAAATTTCATATCATCGCAGCTGACAATGGTCAACAGAGACGTGTTACAAAAGTTCCTGTTGAAATAAAACTAGAAGACTACAATGATAATCCGCCATACTTCAAGAAGCAGTTAAATGAAATAACCCTCGAAGAAAATGCATTGCCAGGAACAGTTCTGTTACACCCTTCCTTGTTGGATATAGATGAAAAGAAGAATGATGTAGATTTCTTCATAATTGACGGAGATATATATTCCCAATTTCATATCGGACAAACTGGAGAAGTCTTTGTTACTAATGGCTTAGATCGAGAAGAAAAAGCTTTTTATAATTTAAGTTTGCTTGCAACAGATGGAAAATTCATTGCAAAGACATTGGTACACGTTTTCATCCGCGATGTTAATGACAATATTCCATATTGTCTGCTTCCTAAATACGAACTTTTTATAAATGAATCTCTTGCAATTGGAACACCAATTACTAAAATAGTTGCGATTGATTCCGATGAAAATGGTACTGAAATATTGAGATATTATTTAACTGGTACTGGTTCCGATAATTTTTCGATTGATAAAGGAATGGGGATTTTGAAAATAGCTAAAATAATTGATAGAGAGATTCAGCCGAAATATATGATTTTTGTTCATGTACAGGATGGATTACATTTGCAGTGGGAATGTATATCAGAAATTGTTATAATCGTGAATGATCTGAATGATAACAAACCCGAGTTTTCAATGCAACAATATGTTGTTAGCATACCAGAAGATGCTCAAGTTGGATCAGTCGTTGCTAAAATTCATGCATCAGACAAAGATATCGGATTGAACCGAAAAATTTTGTATTCCTTTATTGCAACAGAAGAGCATTTCAATATTTCTAGAGAAAATGGTATAGTTACTTTGACTAAAGAATTAGATAGGGAAAATGTTTCGACATTTAACATCTCTGTGAGATCAGAGGATTGCGGAACACCAAAATTGTTTATGACATCCACTCTGTTAATCAACGTTCTGGACATTAACGATAATCCTCCAGAATTTACATTAAAACATTATGTAGCAAGTATTTCAGAGAAAACGGAATTTCAGACGGTAGTTATTAGAGTGTCTGCCACTTCGAAAGATACTGGGGTTAATGCTGAAATTTCATATTTTATAGTAGGAGGCAATGAGCAAAAACGATTTTTTATTGATATAAATACTGGAGTTGTATTTGTGAATGGAATCCTTGATTATGAAAAAACCAAAGAATACTTTTTAACTATACAGGCTGTTGATGGTGGTGCTCCTCCACTGAGTAATATAGCAACTCTTAATATATCCATTTTAGATATCAATGATAACGAACCGAAATTTATGCAAAACTCATATCGAATTAAAGTAAAAGAGGACATAAATATTAGGGAAAAAATTCTTCAAGTCATCGCTATTGATGAAGATTCTGGACAAAACTCTGTAATAACGTACAACATTGAAAGTGGGGATCGTTTAAATCAATTTAGTGTGGATGAACAATCGGGTAACATTTTCACTGTATCCTTACTAGATCGTGAATTCATTTCAAATTATCTTTTGGAAGTCCAAGCGTGTGATATTGGAATTCCAAAACTTTGCAGTTATATTAATATTCACGTGGATATTTTAGATGCCAACGATAATCCACCACTTTTTGTTCAAAACAATTTTAAAGTCGTGGTACAAGAGAACCGAGACTTAGGGTACGTACTTCTTAAATTTGATATAAGTGACGCAGATGAATTTCCTAATACATCGCCGTACACTTTTGATTTTCGAAGTGGTAACGAAAGGGGGTTCTTTCGTCTTGAACAAGATGGAACATTGAGAACAGCTGGTCGATTTAATCACAAAGTTCGCGACAGTTATCAACTTCAGATTAGAGTTTTTGACAATGGAACTCCCCCGCTTTTTTCTGATGCATGGATTCATATCAAGGTGATAGAAGAAAGTCAATATCCACCTGTTATAACCCCTTTGGAAATTACTGTTCATTCATATGAAGATGAGTTCGTTGGTGGGTTCTTAGGGCGTGTTTTTGCTACAGATCAAGACCAGTATGACACATTTCATTATGATTTATCAACAGTATTAGGCCAAAAATTTTTGCCCAACAGTTTGTTCAACATATCGCATGACAACGGTAATATTTTTGCCGTAAGTAATCTTGATGTGGGTGTTTATAAATTAAATGCAACAGTGACCGACGGAAAATTTCTAAGTAGTGGCATGGTTAGGATTAATGTAGAGCTAATAAATGCTGACATGGTTCAACACGCAGTGGCGGTAAAATTTAGAAATGTTACACCAGAGAATTTCATTCTGAGTCACCGTAAGGGATTTATTCGGTCAATACGCAGCGTTATGCGTTGTAGACAAAAGGATGTGATAATAATTTCAATTCAAACTTCTATCAATGACATCAACGATATAAAACATTTACGGAACAATCGCTCATTAAGAAAATCTTTATCATCAAACGGAAAACCAGAAAATAATTTGGATATCCTATTCACAGTAAGAAAGCAACAAGTAAATCCAGTTTTGAAAGGTTATTTCACAATAGATGAAATACGATCAACAGTAGTCGATAATGTGGAAGAGATAGAAGAAACAACAAGCCTGTCGGTAAAGGAAGTATTTCCTATTGTCTGTTCAATGATGGAATGTGTTAATGGAAAATGCAAATATAAAATTATGTTAAATAAATTTGTTACAACAACATTCACTGATGTAGTAAGCTTTGTATTACCAAATTATAATCGGATAAAAGAATGTCAATGTAAGCAAGGTTTTGATGGTAAATCATGTGAAGAAGTAGTTGATGCTTGCTTTTCGGATCCTTGTCTGCCGCATAAACTTTGTTTGCCATCAAAGTCATTTGAAGGTTATCAATGCATATGTCCACAAGGTTACTATGGTCACTTTTGTGAGCATGAATCGTGGAAATGTGAAAATTCCACCTGTGACAACTCATTTTCATCTGTTTCTTTTGGTGGGAAAAGCTATGCGCATTACAGAATAAATCAGTCTTCTGCAAAAAGTGTTATAGAAAACCAATTTGCTATGTTCATGAAAGTTCGTACATTTCAACATACTGGAACACTAATGTTTGCTTGTGGAAAAGTTGACTACAATATATTAGAAATTTCCAATGGAGCTGTGCAGTATAAATTTGATTTGGGTTCTGGTGAAGGTTTTGTAAGTGTTTCCAGTGTTTTTGTCTCGGATGGCGAATGGCACATTATAAGCTTAGACCGAATTCTTAATAGCGCAAAACTGATAGTAGATAATAAACATATCTCTCAAGGCAGTGCTCCAGGTATGAATGGGATTCTCAATCTACAATCATATGATATTTTTATAGGAGCTGAAGTTAGACCACATCCGTCTATTGTGGGACATGAAGATATACAGAGAGGATTCGTTGGTTGCCTTGGAGAAGTACGTATTTCTACCGAACTATTGCCACTTTATATTTCCAGTGAAAGCGCCATAGCTTCATTGAAACGATTTACAAATGTAGAGTTTATGTGCAACCCATCATCTGTTGCCGTAGTACAACTTGGCGTATGTGAAGCGCAACCATGTATCAATGGAGGTGTTTGCATTGATTTAGGAAATGGTCATTTTAAATGTCACTGTCATGTCCGATTTACTGGTAAATTTTGTCAATTTGATTTGGACCCATGTACTTCTTCTCCATGCTTGTATGGTGCTGAATGTAGCACTGATACTTTCGGTAATTATTCGTGTAATTGTGCACGAAATTTGTCCGGAAGGCGTTGTGAATTTGGAAAATTTTGTGACCCAAACCCATGCAAAAATGGAGGAATATGTGAAGAGGGAGATGGTGTACCGCATTGTATATGTCGAGGATATACAGGAATGGAATGCGAAATTGATGTCAATGAATGCGAAAATGAACCATGTGGAAATGGAGCCACATGCATAAATGAAAGTGGAAGTTTTCGGTGCATCTGCCCATCATATTTAACCGGCGCGAACTGTGGCGATCCGCTTTATTCAAACTCAATATCCATAAAACTAAAGAATATTTCACTTGAGCACATAACTGGTATCATTTTCGGAGTAGCCGTCGTATTAATTTTTCTTACAATAGGTCTTTGTATCATTGTCTGCAGAAGAAGAAACAAAAAAGAAAAAAGCAATAAAAAGAAAGAGCGGTATAAAGAAGATAATTTGAACACATTGCTTGCTAAAGATGATAATAAATACAATTCTAAATTGAGTAACTTAGACGTTAATCAGCGTCCCATAAATTATACATCAACAACAAATGAAAACAATTTTGCCACTAATGCAACTTTTATGAACAACCTAGACGTGTTGCGAAGTTACGGATCAGCAGGTGACGAATTAGAAAACATTCCAGTCGAATATCAAAAAATTAATCGTACGAATCAGGAAATAAATATAAATGCTTATACAAACGGTGACACTGAAATTGTTAAAAAACAGACCTGGTCTGATCAGTTGCAAATGACAACGTTCAGTGAGAACAAGTTGAATAATGGTAAATACGTCTTCATTTTTTATCCTAAAGCTTTATAGAGGTTCATCGTTTGTAACTTACTCAGAAACATATTAACATTGTGTTACCTAATTTAAGTAGTAATTTAATGTAGGTATGTAAGACTCGCCACAACTCTCTCCCGACGGTTAAGTAGAAAGCCGCCGAAAACCCAGTACTTTTACATATAGTGGAATTCATTGATTATTTTACTTGGAACTCCATATGGTTGGAAAATTCTGTCGATAAGAGTTATTTTTAGCAAAAAAAAAGGCCTTCGTTCAAAACGTATATTCTTTTCGACCAATATGCGACGTCATCTGTACATATGTCTTTCAAGGCATTATATAATTTCCTTTAGTGCAGCGTTATGAAGTTGTTGTAATTTCTACATCGAGTAAACCATAAGATCGACCATATGTCATTTAGGGGTCAACAAATGTACTAAATATTTCATCTCATTGCAGGTGCATCTACATTTCTGTCGCATTCTGTAGCATTGAAATGAAATTCGTGCATATTGTTAAATATTTGTTGCAAAACATTTAAATCTTCCTCGAAACTTCCAACGCAAGTCATAATATCGTCTATGTATGCCTAGTGTCCCTCAATGATAGCTTAAACCTATCTATGAATCTTTGAAACGTTGCTGGGTTCCTACGGAGCGCACACGTACGGAGCCCTTCTACACATTTTTATATACCAAGGGGTGTGCCAATTGGTTACTTTTTTCTAGATATAGAAAATTTTGACATAAGAAACCAAATTTTGACGTGAGTGAGGTGAATTCAAACGTCAAAATTTCTTGTAGCCCTGAGTACTCTCTTCAACGTCGAGTATTTTAAAATTATTTAAAAATGGAAAAGAAAATTAGAAAATATGCTTTTTACGCCATGAAGTTTCATTGAATGTTGAACTGTTCTTATTTTGATTTTTTAAGGGGGAGCAACAGCGATTGTATGGCATTAGTAACGAAAAGAATAGAGTTTATTGTATCGGAATATACTTTTGGTTTAAGATACACGAGACCCTATGAAAAATTAAAAGAATTCAAATCGTAGCCCTTGAAGCATTTCCTTGAAGCACTAACATGCCTGGTCTCTTTGTCACATTTAGCATCATTCTGTTAATTTTTTTAAGATGTGCTTTTAATATAATAGCCAGTAACAAGAGAAAATACTTCTTCGATATTCTATGCATAATTCTTTGTTTAATTTTGCAGGCAATCTTGAAACTAGCCACTCAAACTTTTTTTTCTGTTAAAATTTCATCCACGAATTGGCACAGCAAAGAAAACAAAAATTGTCACTTACCAGAGCAAATTTATTTCAACATTACTTAATTTTTTAAGTTCATTGCTGACCATCGTAAGATTATACAGTCGTATAAATTAATGGTAGACTATACAAGTTTAAATTATAAATAAATACATACTTTTAACAAATTATCTAAACGTAAACGTAAAAAACAAGTAGAAGAAGGAGAGGGAGTATTGAGAAGTAGAAAAATGAGAGACTTTTACCACGAGTAAAAAGTAACCAATTGACACACAGTCCAAATAATAAATGCACTTCTATCTGCTAATATCCTTTTTGAATATCTCATATCATGAAATTGGTTGATTTTGCTTCGACTTTCTTAATTGTATTTAATTGTCTATAATCAACATAAATTCGAAACTCATCATCTTTTTGTCGTATCATAACAGCTGGTGCTCACGGTGAATTACTGTCGACAATTGCACGCGAACCCACCAGACATGAGATCGAAAATTAAAATTTCCAATGACATTAAGCATATTCACCATAGAAATTCAGGGACTTTATTTCTAATGTGGTTTTTCAGGTTTTTTGCTACTGGTTTGCTGACTTTGCTTTTCATATAACCCTCTCACATAACCATTCACTGAAATTGATCGCGCATTGAATTTCGATCGCAATAAAGTGATGTTTTCACACGTTGTGTGTGGAGTGGCTCCTTCTTATTGAAAATAAACATTGCTCATGCTGGTTGAATTTAATTGCAGTCATAAATGATCAATAATCATTTCATTATAACGTGCTCTCCATCCATAGTACGAGAAGATTGGATTACGCTATGAGAAATAGCGTTCTGAATAGTTCTGTCTCGAGTGACTTGTATGACCAATTGTATGAACAATTATAAAAATGTTTGTAAAATAAATACACAACTGAAGAGTCATAAAATTTAAAGAAGTTGTATTAAAATTCATAAGTTGAACCTAAAATAAAACACAAATCAATATAAGTATTACTTCAGGTATTAAATGTTTCCCTCATGTTAGTAGAGGGTTTCCCGTAGGCGCCGCAATAAAGAAAATATCAACTGATGAATAACAATTTTATCACATATTTTGCTCTGGGTTACAAGCGAAAAAAACCTTTCTTCAGTTTCGCTTTTGAAAATAAAAAATTAATCTTTTATATGAATTTTGTATATCTATGTAGAAAGAAGTAACGAGGCTAATTATTCGAATCTAACATCCCTAAAAACAAATAAATTCAGTTCCGGAAAGTTAATACATGTAGCAATGCCTAATGTGTGCCACATGCAGCATTTAGTGGAAATTTCACCCAACAGCCATGGAAAATATCATTGGGATTGTTCTGATTGGGTGAGAGAGAGCCAAAATCTTTTACCGGATATAACAGAAGTGCCTAGTGCTGAAATTGTGGATTCCATAAGTTTTCATAGCAATGAGAGTAACGAGTCTAAAGCCAGAGTTCAGGATTTAGTACGTAGTGAGTATTATTGTATATTTTTAATTATTTCCTGTATATCATATATGTATGTACATATACATATATTTCATGCGTATCTTTAAAGTCTGTTGGAAAATACAGCGTTATAGACAACATGCATTTTTTTAATATAAAAAACATAATCTTTTTAGGTTTATTAATTTTCGTATTTAACTATCAGCGATTATCTGTGACGACTATGTGAGAAACGATATTTGCCAAATGACCATCACCATATTTACAGACATCAATTCGAAAATCAAAATGTTCGATTAAATTTTAATTTATAAATAAATAAATTTAAATTTATTCATTTAATTCACCAATTTAATTTCTAATCTTGTTTTTCGGATTATTAATTGTTGCTGGTTTACTGGCATAACTTTTGTTTTTTAAATAATCTCAAGAAAAGAAGTCAAATGGGGTCAAATCACTCCAACCAGGACTTAGATCACTCACATCACCTCACATCACTTCAAACACCAATTTTTTGGCTACTTGTGTTTTATTACTGGTGCAAAAATATGGAAAAAGGAAGGAGTGTACTTCGTAATTTCCACTTTTCTCGGAAACTACAAAACATAGATCCTTCCGGTTTGAAGCATTCTCTCTAGAATTGATTAGAGAAATTTATGGCCGAAAAAATTTTTATACTTAATACCGTAATTTTTAAAAAAAATTGCGACCAAACATTTTTTTTCGGAATTTTTTTTCCAAATTTTACCTTTGGCATTAATTTTCTCAAAAACTGTTTGACATAGGAACCTAATTTAAAAAGGATATTAAAAAGCGGATATTTGGCTTTGAAAATCAGCAAGCAAAAGTTATCTAGGTCGTCTAACCATTATTTTTTAATATTATTTTTTTCGGTGTTAAGTCGGATTTTTATAAAATGGCCCCTCCCGCCTAAACGGGGGGAAATTGACCCCGCCCCCCCCCCCCCTCCCATACGATCTTTTTCTTGTCTCCACCCATCCTACACGCCCTAGTCTTTTGATCACTCTTATGGGAAACACCCTGTATAACAATCCCATTGTCGCTGATCTTTAGGGATATATGATCTTAACGCCTCGTTACTTGAACGATTTACACGTTCAGACGCATTGGATTGCGGCGAATATAGAGCAGTGCATGTATGGGTAATTTAGAACAAAATGTTTCGAGCTCGTGGCTCTTAAACTGACTACCATTATCTGTAACAATCATCTCAGGCACTCCGAAACAGTCAAATATGTACGTTAGTCTTTAGATAGTCAATTATCAAACGCGATGTAAATTTTTTTCAACGGTGGTAAAAAGGTAAACTTTGAGAAATGGTCTAATATGATCAGAATTCCAATGTTTCCACGTTTCGAACGGGGAAAAGGACCAATTAAATCCATGTACAATCTTTGAAATGGCCTGACGGTTTCAGCCTTTTGTCCCATAGGAGGACGTAAAATCTGAGTCGGTGTTTTGGACGTTTTACACAGTTCACATGCCGTCACATACTCTCGACCTGATTTACCATACCTGGCCAATAGAATTTCCTACGCAATTTTTCTAATGTTTTACCTATACCGGCGTGAGCTGAACAGGGTTGATCATGTGCAGCACGAATACAATCAAGGCGCAGCTCTGTAGGAACGTATAGCTTCCAGGATCCATCATCAATATCTTCGGTACCGGTAGCAAAATCTGTGCGGTGGTATAAAAAACCTTCAAGTACTTGAACGTCTGCTGAATTCCCTGAGTCAAATTTTTCCTTAATTTTTTTTAGTTGTCTGATTGAAAAGCAGAGGAGTCTAAGTCAATATCGGGCATTACTTCGAGATCTAAAGCTGACACAGATTCAACCATGGTGCCGCAAAGGCTCCGGATAAAGCATCTGCTACGATATTTTCGGTACCCTTGCGATGCTCAACTGAAAAATTGTACCCCTGAAGCTTAAATGCCCATCTGGCTAATCGGCCAGTCAGTTCCTTTGGCGCAAAAGCCAACGCAGACTTGAGTGGCTGTAACAATTTTAAACTCATGTCCTTCTATGTGGATTTAAAATTTTTTTATTGCGAATACAACCGCCAAACATTCCAATTCGGTAACGGCGTAATTTCGCTGCGCTTTGTTCAGTTTTTGTGACATATAGGCTATGGACTTCTCGTGCCCGTCATCATCGACCTGAGCCAAAAGCGCTCCGACTCCAAAAGTACTGGCGTCACATTGTACTATAAAAGGTTTTCCATAATCTGGATGAGCGAAAAAAGGTGCCGATGTCAGCTTTCGCTTGATCTCAGAAAATTCCATAAAAATGTTTTTTTCTTTGTCAACAATTCAGTCAAATGGTATGTGGCATTTGCATAATCAGGTATAAACCGACGATACCAACATGCCTAAAAATTGTCGCAATTGCTTAACAGTCTTCGGTACAGGGTAATCAGTTATGGCTTTTACCTTTTCAGGATCTACTTGCAACGTACCATTTCCTACTATGAAACCTAAATAATTTACTTGATTCAAGCAAAAACAACTTTTCTTAATGTTGATTGTAAGTCCTGCTTTACGCAACATCAAGGAGACTTCGGAAAGGACTTCTACCTTGGAGATTTAATGAACAGGCGGCAATCGACTCAATAAACCATTTATGTTGGGAAGTGGGTAAGCGTTCTTCTCAGTTACGTCATTAAGTTTACGTGAATCCAAGCAAAATCTAATTTTTCCTGGTTTTACAAGTAATACGGCAGGGGATGACCACGCCGAATTTTCGACTTCCTCAATAACTCCTAGATCTAACATTCTGTCTATTTCAGTACATAACAACTGGCTGAAGACAAGGGATAGAATCTCTGTTTGATTGGTTTCGCTTCACCAGTGTCGATTACATGTTCAATAAGGGATGTTCTCCCGAGTCCTTCTACTTCAGATGATGGAAAAGAATCTACTATAAGTTTAAGCTGATTTTGCTGCATCTGTGTCAATGCACATGCATGTGGATTGGGATCTTCTTTCACTAATTCCTCAACAATATAATTATTCGAAAGTCTAATACCAAATTTTTCCCAGAAGTCCATTCCACAAATTATATTTTGCGTAATTGTAGGAACTACAAAAAATTCAAAAGTCTTAACATTGTCGTTGTATTTTACTTCTGTGGCAAATATTCCTTTAATTTCTTGTCTATGACCATCTGAGGTTCTAACCTTTCCGCAAACCTTCCTCAATATTTCATTTGAATCTAACAATAAACGCGCTAAATCTCCACCTATGACACTAGTATCCACTGTCCAACAGTGCTAAATAGTGGATATTGTTGATGACAACATTTGCGTACGGGCGTATATCATTATTCTGATGATTTAGTGAAGATATCACCAATTTACTTAAATATTTTATATTCGCCCAATAATCACGCATACGTTGTTTGGATCTAGTAACATTTTTGAAATTAGAGTTTTCAGAAAATATTTCAGCACGGCGACGCACAGTGAGTTGATTTTTTAAGAAGGCGGCCAAAAATAATTTTTTTCACTATCACCGATTTTAAGATTTATTATTTCTTATGAAAGTAGATACCTGAGACCCTAGTGGGCCAAAAAATTAGGTCTCTATTTTAATGTTTTCACTAAAAAAAGAGTAGTGTAAAAATCACTTTTCCGTCGTTTGCTAAAATTTGCTGATTTCATTGCACATTTTCAAACTTTAAGTATACATATCTCGATCATTTTTAATGATATTATGTTCTGGTTTTTTTTACATAAAACCTTGCTATATTAGTATTTGAAGGCAGTCTGGATAATGCTCCGATGTGCAACGGTTTTTTTAATATAATTTTTTAATGAAAAGACCAAAATATAAGAAAATCTTAGATTTTTGAGAGTATATCTTCTCAACATCAAGCTACGTCAGAACGAAATTTAGATTTTCAGATAGAGGGAACTTTTCTATAAAAACCATACCAAACTTGGGTTGTTGTAGCGACAACAACCATCGCAACCAAAGATGGAATAGTTGCAACAATCAAACGCATCAATGCAACAATGCAACAACATTTGACAAATTATGGAGTGATAGTGGTGACAAATTTTGAACAACAGTTGAATCTCAAAATTATCGAGTGATAGTGGTGACAAATACACAGTACTTTGAGGTCCCGTGGAGACCAAAACCACCGCAATGAGACACGCAACAAAATAGAGACCTAACCCATCTGCAGCAGCTAATTACAACCCAGTGGCTGAGCAACAGCGAAATCATCACGAATTATGAGGGCAGCAGCTTAGCAGCAGCTAGCAGCTTAACTTCACATGATAACTCTACATTAAGTTGAAGCTTAACTTCACATGATAACTCTACATCTGCGAGTAGAGTGCATACTGCCACGGATAAGAATCCATGTTCAAGTGGAAGTTACGGAAGCGTATGTGATAAAGCCAGACAACTACTAATGTAGCCACAGGGTCGCCGGTTAAATTTACGGCGACATATTCTCCCGTGGCACAAAGCACGTCTTTAAAACATATCAACACTATCTACGAGCAAGCGAGAACCGCAGCGGTTAGCCGAAGTTACAAAACATCTCAATCATCCACTACAGTTCAAGCGAACAACAATTGATCCCAATTGCGGGACAACGATACTACCGACAACGAACAACTGCATCTGATCATCAAGAATAGCACCCAACACGTCAGCTACCCAGCAGCAACATTCCCACAACACATCGAGAAGAAGACAACGGGGTGTACATCAACGTCAAGATCAACATCAAATCATCATCAACCTACACACAGATGACACCGAGGAAGTGCAGTTACCGCTTGTATTATTGCATTATTATTGTAATTATTATTAATAATTTTTGTAATTATTGTAGTTATTACTAATAATTAATTATTATTGACATAACACATAAGATATTCATAAAGAAAAAAAACATAAACCTACATAAGTAGACACTAAGTAAAACCATAATAAAGATACGACCACCCCCAATTTAACAAACCATAAATGTACAAGAAAAATTTAATATCGTTTCGTGCGATACTAAATTTTTCTTCCCCGAGGGTTGAGGGATATTGTATGTCGCGATCGCAATTTCCAATTCCGGGAGATAAGAACTTTCAAGGCCAGTATTATTGTTTTTATAATACTACTCCGCGAGTGAGTCAAGGCAAGTTCACATTAATGCAACCACAGCACTTTGCTTGGTAAGCCCGAAGCTTTAGTTTAATTTGGTTTAGTCAAGCTTTGGTTTAATTAACTTCCAAAGCCAAGTCAACAACCAGAACACTTCGGATGAAATGGAATGTGGAAGCTAGCGTTCAATAGCGAGCTTCCAAACCATAAAACCCATAGCGCTTGGCATTAAAATGGATTGTGGAAGCTAGCGTTCTATAGCAAGCTCCATAAAATCGCTTGGTTTAAAAAATCAACGATCAGAATCCACACGCGGAAGAATTAAATTGGAAACGATTTTCTTCCGCGTATTGATTCTGCGAATATTACAATTTTAATATTGCGAAATGATGGAAATTGCGAAACACGGCATACTGACCCACTTTGGTTTGGTCGACGGGTGTGTCAACCGAGCCAAGGTGGAAAATAGAAAAGATTCCAACTTGTGTAAATATCCAAACGAAGTGTCGTTTCGTTTAACCGCGCATAAAGTCGCGAATAAGTTCTAGTATATAATAACTCAGTTAGTTTAAACTAAGTGGAAAATTTAAAGTAGTGTTAGCACAAGTGACCAAAAATAAAATAAAAGGAGCTCAACTAAAAATCTCCCAAACAAGGAGTTTTTATTCGTATCATAGAGGACTACCCTACCATAAGAGACCACCCCGAAATAACTACAACAGCTGCGTCGAGTTGCGTCTGCGGGAGACAGGCCATTTTATACGAGGCAAATTCGGCAAATTTGTGAGAACACTAGCCTACAAATTAACATTTTTTTTTGTAACGGGCTGTTTGACAACATATTCTAAGGGATTTTGGTCCGCTGATTCCAAAAATGATAAAATAAAAAAAATGAAATGAGCCGTTTTCAGATAATCGTTTTTGAAATGTTTGGCGATTTTACGTTAAGGTCCATCCACTTGAAGAGCTACTACAGCTGACATATGTAACCGATTCGATTACAACTAAGATTAAATTAAAGAGGAAGGATGCACGCATAATTTTTGCTAACATTACTTTGAAATCGGAAAAATAGTTTAAAACCTTTTGCTGAAATCGTAACTTCAAAAGAGGAATTTTTTAGAAAAAAGACAAAAAACTGCTATATGTCTGTATAGAAAATATGTTCCCGAAACATTTTTACCCTTTTTATTTTTTATATCGATAGCTTGGATATTTGTGCGCCTTTTAAGCCTAATATCAAAAAAATCTGCACAGAAATGCTTCTTTCCCGAAGCAATTAAAATAACCCCGAATTCAGCCGAGGTAAAAAAAAAAAAGTTTTAGATAATTAATTTATTTTAATGAAAGTTTTTAAATAAAGTGTTCTTCAAATTAAATATATCCATAATTATTTTATTTGCAAATATTTCGTTGGATTAAAAGTATTTACGGTACTTCAATTATGCAGAATACGATAAAAACTGGAGGTACTCGTGCTCAAACCTTATTTATTCTTGTCATTATCACTCGATTTTTATCATCAAGGTGTCAGATAAAAGCTAAAAGTTTGGTCTATTTAACAAAGAAAACCTAGTTGAAATAATCCCTCGCGTTCAAAAGTTATAGTTTTTTGGCCGCCTTCTGCAAAAATCAGCCCACTGTGCGACGGTTATATTCTTTTAAACGGATATGATAGGGTTTAAGAGGCCTAACTAAGGGTTTTGAATTATTGGAGATCGTTTTCTCAGGTGTAGTAGGTACGGAAGTCGTCTACCCTGTCATCGTCTACCCCGAAGTTTTGCGTTTCTGCTGTCTAGCGCGAGGTTGAGAATATCCCGGGATTACTCGCCGGATATCCGCTTTGGCGTTTCCCGAAGCGGAATTACAAAATGGACAAGAAGGCTTGTACTTGTCGAGGGCACCGCACCTATAACAAAAAATCCTTCTCGGTTGCACCGTGCAATCTTGGTACCTGTGACCATTAACGTCGCAATTCCAACATCTCATCTTCATTGGATTTACGTTCATTTCGCACACGTCATTTGCGTTTACATTTTCTTCATTACTATGAGTAATCTCGCTAACGAGTCCCGAAACATTTCGCCTGTTTGGAAAGACGCGAGGTTGTTGATTGTACCCGTAATTAAAGAAAAAGTGTTCGTGTTTATGACACTCACGTCGCAACACCGACATGTCGTCGATATTAACATGAGGAAGCTCGTGCCGTAATTCTGGTTTCAGATTACGTAGTACGCTTTCGACTAATTCCTGATCTGTTAGTGGGTTTCTTAATTTATCGGACATGGCCGACATTACGTCCAAAAATTGGTCGAAACTTTTAGTTGCCTTCTGTTTACGTTGTCGCATATTTTCTTTAAGGTCAAAGTCTGAAAGATCATCATTGTATTTCCTACGGAGTGATTCGCAAAGATTACGCCAATCTAGTTGATCAGCTTGCCGATGGTGACGCCAAAACCAAGATTCGGCTTTTCCACCAAACAACAGGTGTGCATGTTGACGTACTCGATTTTCCGACAAACGATTTTCGATTTGAGAACCCGTCTCTAGGTTAGGTCTGGGGAGTGTAGATGTATGGAATGCTTGTGCAAGAAACGAATACTGAGAAGTATCAGCTTAAGGTCTATTGGTTCGTGTATATTGCCTAGTGTGTGGTCGTTGCCCAGGAACTGCACCTCCTCTGGCTCTATACGTGTTTGAAACTTCTGAAACAGTACCAGGGCCATCCTCTGAGGAATGAGCGATGCTCTCTGATAGGATAATAATTCATTTTCGTTGCATACACCCCGACAAACCGGACAAGTTTCGTTTTTAGTTAACCACTTTTGCATACAGGGCCTATGGAACCGATGTTTGCAGGGTGTCTCAACTGTATCTGTGCGTTGTCGACATGTCTCGTTACATATTGTACAGGTTAATTCGTCCGAGTACTGTTAAAATTTAACAAATTCTCACTGCTGTGCCGAACAGCCATTCTAACAAAAGTTTTGGCTAATTTCGAAATGGGAAAAAAAATTTTGTCACTTGACAAGAAATTATTAATTCCACAATTAAGGTAATATTAAATATAAATAATCGTAACAATATTATTAGCAATAAACATATAAATAGTTAGGAATGTTAGGTATTATATAAGTAATAATACTATTTTCAATACTATTGAACCACTATGAAATGAAATAAACTACAAAAAAACAAATTCACAAACTGAGAATCCATCCAACGAGCCATCACCGATAAACCAATCAATAGATGTAATCTCTAATTGGATCAATTCTCAAAGTCACAGTTTCAGTTTCATTCGAGGACTCCTGACGAGTTGCGAAACGATATTGCAATTCATTTGCAAAATCTCGCCAAGAAATTCCTCGAATTTACTTTAACCAGAAAACTCAACAATTAAAATTAATGGTCAGCTTCCTTCTTCCGCGGAATGGCCTTCACCAAGCAATCGCAGGAAGCATCCACTCATTGGTACGCACCCAACATAAAAAGTCCAATAGCGCAAATCCTGCATGAGTTAGTGAGGAAACCATTTAAAACAAAATATTTTATCGCCTAAAAAAAATTTTAAAGTTACCACCGAGAAGTTTGGGCACCACCGTCAGGGACTCTCTAATTAACGGACAGAAAAAAAAACTCCAACTACAGTGGGCCCCACGTTGGGCGCCAAATTTGTAACGTTCGGGTTATTTAATAACAATTAAACAAAAAAAAAAAACTAACGCCTACATTGTCCACTGCTGGGGAGTGCTCAGCTCACCCGACCGTGCTCAGAGAAAGTGGGGGGGACCTTAACCCCAAGAGTAGACCAGACCCGTTACAAAAAAAAATCAGACAGAGCTGAGTCGAATAAAGGGGTCAAGCTACCTTTCGGAAAACAGACGAGCAAAAAAAAACCAATGTCGGTAATCCCCTCGCGAAAATCGAGACGCCTCTTGCCTCAGCCACCAGTAAGGATGAAGGAGATGGGGGGAGGAGTAGATGGTAGTTCCCTCCCCCTTTTATACCCACCCTACCATGGTTGGTGCCGTTGATGGTGGTTGCACCAACCCCTATGATAGTGCCACCCGGCGGGATGGAACCGCGTACTTGGCTTCTACTTCAATACCATTTTTGTTATAAATAGACAAGGTTTTATTCATTCTCGAAACTTTTAATCAGTAAAGAAAACTAATTGCATATATTCAGTAAGGGATCCTTGATACCATTAATTATGATTTAATATTTAGGCAATTCACAGTTGCCCTCATAAGTCGTCATAAGTCATAAGTTGTCATAACTTAAAACAATTTATGACTGTCGTAAGAAAATTTTTTGTTGTTTTGTATGAAAATCTATGTTAGCACGATTACAACACTCCCAGTTATGTATTAGGAAAGTTGTATTCAAATCAACTGTTCATGCGATTGCTGTCTTTATTCGTTTTGGTTGAATACAGAAAAAATTTATTTCAAAATTTCAATGGATGAAAAAAAGAAAAGAATTTTAGGCATTTTAACAGAAATTCAAGTTTTGAAAATCCAGAGGTTTTGTTCGACTGTTCACAGTTCGGAGTCATAACTTAGTATCTCGTAACTTATGAGGCTAACTGTGAATTGCCTAAATATTTAATTTAATATTGAATTTGATTTAATATTGACGCAATTCAATTTAAAGTTACCGTGATGTACCAACTTTAAATTTATAAAGTTAGGAATTATTTATGTAGTTATATAGTTGTAAATAGATATAAATTGATATAGATAGGTAATATATATAAATATAAAGTTATTATTGTAGCTTAAGGTAACGTTATAGTAATTACGTCGATAGCATAATATCCAACAAGATACAGCGAGAATGCAGACTTGTATTCACGAGATTAAGACTATTACGATTACGACTATTTAATTAAGTGATTGAAGTAATTTATCAGTATTTCTTTTTTTTATATGGCATACAATATTTCAACATTTACTCTTTCAAAAGAGTAAAGTGGTAGGTAGTAAAAGACTCACTTATAATTCATCCCGTCCTCACATTCACCGGCTTCCGAAATCCGCTTGTTGATGGCGCCACCGCAAACGTCCGGAGCTACGAAAAACAAGCTTAAAAAACGTGAATGTCTTACAAATAAATAATATAACCGGGGTTTCCGAATAGGACTTGACTTTATGACAAATACAAATACTTATTCTACAAAAAAATAATAGCTTCGGATTTCTCCCTTTTAGGTCTGCTTCTCGCGAGGTGGTGCTTCTGCTCGGCGTGTTCTTCCTTAAGGCAGGCATCCACCAAAAATTCAGCACGCGTTCTGTTCGCGTTCTGACCGCGTTCTTTTGTATCCACCAAAAAGCAACACAAAAGCTGCTCGCGATCTGATCGCGCGCAGCACGCTCGCTGAACGCGAACAGCTTTCCGAAATGTTTTCGCGTCGTATCCACCAAAATACGAGTGCACGCATGAAAGCTGCACGTTGCTTTTTGTTTCGTTTTTCGGTGGATACAACCAAATTCTTGAAATAATGTTCGCGTTCTGTTTGCGAGCTGCTTTTTTGCTATCCATTTGAAATGGAAAGCAAACGAACAACCGGCGAACAAATCAGTGCGATTTTGTTGGTATTTAATAATGGAGTAGGCAAATCTTGCACGTCTTCTTCTTCTCCAAATTCTTCTGAATTTGGTCCAACAACAAAATTTCAGAACGCGAACAGAAATGGAAAGCAAACGAACAGTCGGAATTCAGAACGCGTGCAGAACGCGAACAGTACGCCAAGTATACTCACTAAAAAACATGTACGCGAACATCACGCATTTTATAGACGTGCAAATGTTTTTGGTGGATATGACACGCAAACAAAGTTCGCGTTCAGGACGCGCTCAGTTCGCGTTCATTTGCTCTTCCGTATCCACCAAGCTCGCGGTCAGAACGCGTTCAGCACGCGTGCCTTGGTGGATGCGCACCTTTACGGAGTCGCGTTGTTTTGTTGCATCTTTACTTTTGCCTCCCTATATGGCCTGTTGCTCGTTTTAAATAATGGTGTTTCGATGTCAGGTAGAACTATCGTAAACATCGTCAGATAACTCGCAGACTTTCAAAGAAATATCCCACTCGATATACTACACAACCTTAGCACCAATTATTAAATGATGTTTCAGGGGCTGGATTGTTAAGCTTCCTTTTCGATATTTACAATTCTGCAGTTTCGGTATTTTTCTATGATTTTCTTTTTAAAGTAACGGGTGTCTTTGACGGGTATCTTAATAATGTGCAATCTGCGTCGTTTATAACTTCACTGTGACAACCGCCATCACGCAAACGGTACCAAAATTCAGTATATTGAAGATCAAGTTTTTGGTTTATTCTGAATCACACTTCAGCGCACGGCAACACATTCGAACGCCCGTCGACCACGTTTGTCCAGTACAGAGCGCGAAACTCTATTTTTATATCAATAGAGTCAATAATACTTTTAATTTATATATTCCAAAGATCAGCAGCCTTTTCCATCCATCCAGAATTCTTTTTATACCCTGCACACGAAGTGAGAGGGTATATTCACTTACTGCTTCCGTTTGTAACGCATTAAAGGAGGCGTGACAGGTATAGAAAAGTATATATATTCTTGATCAGCGTGACCTCCTGAGTCGATTTAGCCATGTCCGTCTGTCTGTCTGTCTGTCTGTGGAAATCACGATTACAAGAGAACGAATAGAGATATCTTCATCAAACTTGGCACGAATATTGTATATCACTAGAAACTCATCGCTATTGAAAATCGGACCATTACCACGCCTACTTTTTATACTAAATATAAATTCATCCATGCTTATAGCTCAATTTCTCAGCTTGTAGAACAAATTTGCGGTTGAAATTTTGTCCAGAAGTCCACTATCTCTGACCAAAACAGACTACCAAAAATGGGCATGGTCCGCCCACTAATTAAATAAAATTCGATTACAGGAGAACGAATAGAGATATTTTCATGAAATTTGTCACGAATATTTTCTGTCATCACAGGCTATTTGGAAAAAGGAAAAAAAATTAGACCATTGCCACACCTAATCTTTAAGTAAACGTGTGTAGGGTATATGAACTTCGGCCAAGCCGAAGTTAACACTCTTTCTGGTTCTTTTTCACCCTCCTTTTTTAGAACGTCGCTCTCGATTCACAACCCAAACCTGTCTTCCACCCGTCGTATCTCGTTTCGCACACTCCGGCGAATTTTTCTTGTCTCCCGTCACTATCGCTGTCCTGCTTTCCCCTGTGGTGAATGACATTAGAAAAGCTTCTAGAAAACCGACCGAAACCAAGACAGCGAACCGAGGTGCCACTGGTGGCGATCCCAAGACTCAATTTGCCGTGGTGGTGTTCAAAAGGTAATGAGTGCGCCAGACCTCACAATCAGCTTTTTATCACTTCTTAATGAACTTTTGATCAAATCTTGATCAGCTTTTGATCAAGTTTTGATCAGCTTTGATCAACTCTTGATCAGATCTTGATAAGCTTTGATAAACTTGTTATCAACTTTGCTCAGCTTTTGATCATCTCGTGATCAACTCTTGATCAGCCTTTGATCAAATCTTGATCAGCTTTTGATAAACTTTTGATCAAATCTTGATCACCTCTTGATCAGCCTTTGATCAACTTTTTATCAGCTTTTGATCAGCTGTTGATCAACTCTTGATCACCTTTGATCAACTTTTTATCAGCTTTCGATCAGCTTTTGATCAACTCTTGATCAAAAAAGATTGGAGTGTCAACGCCCAAGGCTCTCCCACTTTTGCCCCGCCTACTATAATGGAAAGTATCGAATAAAGCTTGATTTATTAGAGCAAGGTTATTATACACAAAGACAAAATAATGTTAATTCAATAAACTCCAGGGTTAGGACTTCATCATCATCGCCTACGTGGTTTTCCCCTCCTCCGAGCTCGAATCAATAATCAAGATAATTTAATCTTCCGAACTCAGACCGATCGTGCTTTTTCATTTTTATACCCTACACACGAAGTGATGAGGGTATATTCACTTACTGCTTCCGTTTGTAACGCATTAAAGGAGGCATGGCAGGTATACAAAAGTATATATATTCTTGATCAGCGTGACCTCCTGAGTCGATTTAGCCATGTCCGTCCATCTGTCTGTACGTGTGTGTGTCTGTCTGTGGATATCACGATTACAAGAGAACGAATAGAGATATCGTCCGCAAACTTGGCACGAATATTGTGTATCATTAGAAACTCATCCCTATTGAAGATAGGCAAAGTCGGACCATTACCACGCCTACTTTTTATAGTGAATATAAGTTCATCCATGCTTATAGCTCAATTTTTCAGCTTGTAGATCGAATTTGCCGTTGAAATTTTGTCCAGAAGTCCATTGTCTCTGACCAAAACAGATCACCACAAATGGGCGTGCTCCGCCCACTAATTAAATAAAACCCGATTACAGGAGAACCAATAGAGATATCGTTCAAATTATCATCAAATTTGGCACGAATATTCTCTGTCATCACAGGTTATTTGAGATTGAAAAGGAAAAAAATTAGACTATTGCCACGCCTAATTTTTAAGTAAACGTGTGTAGGGTATATGAACTTCGGTCAGGCCGAAGTTAGCACTCTTTCTGGTCTGAGTTCGGATCGATCATCTCTTCTTTTCCTGCATCGTAAAAGTCCTTTAAGTAGACTTTAGTAGACTAATGATCCACCACATTTTCAGTTTATATTTATTTGGAAATATGTGGATGAAACGTGGGTGAAACGGTTATGTTCAATAACATCAAAACAATCCCTATGTTTGTATAATAATGTATGTATAACAATTATCTTTGCGATTTGTTGTGGACTCTTTTGTAGAGAACTGAAAACCCTTTATAGTAAAGGATTTTCCAAAAAGAGTTGTAATTTTGAATAGCTATGGTCCTGTAAGCGTGGTCGTGGTGGCCATTTGGCTGATGTTGTTTTTCATTATTAACGGCATACCTTCCTCTTTATTACGAAATAAACATGCGATAATTTATCTCAAAAAATGGCATTTTTCTTTGAATATCAAAATTACACCTCTTATTGGAAAACCCTTTATAATGGTAATTAACCATATTATAGTTGAGTGTATATGTATGTACATATATCAAATACCTTTCTATAACGTTCACTATCAATTAGGTCGCCTTTCTTTATTACAAGAAATCCATATTTATCTTTCCAAAATTCTCGGCATATATTTATAAATTTTGCATAAGTCATATCTGTTGCGACATGATCACTCTTTAACGAATAGAATAGAATAGAGAAGGGTAGCTCTTTAACGTGGTTGAGTTTTTAGCTTGTTTTCAATGAAAAACTCGTCGTTTCGTTGATTCTGTTTAACTTCCGTTTGCAAACACAAGCTGATTTCTAAAAAGTCAAGCAATTTTTGTTTTCTTGGTTTCAGTTTCAGGCTGAACAGAAGTTCTGCTTAAAGAATTGTGGTTTCTAAATATTTCCCAATGCTTTCTAATATATTTTCATAAAAGGTTTATAAGATAAACAATTGAAAGCACTAACTTCTAATTTTTTTGCCGTTCCACGAAACCTTAATCTAATCTAATCCAATCCGAGGTTCCTTGAACACAGCTATTAATATTGAACATTTTATTTGGAACATTTTAACTACATAACTAACAAATAATTTAAACAGCATACACAGTGAACATTTCTTTGAGTTTATTCTCCAACTTTTTGTATACAACACAACAGTATGAAAATTTTCTGACTATTCTTTCTATTACTTAGCTCTTAATTATTTATTATTCTCTTGTCTTGTTTTCTTTGTCTTTACTCTAGCTATTACTCATATTTCCAAACTTATATGTGTGGAGGATTGCTGGTCACCTGTTGTGGTCTTTGTGCTTATTACTTGCGTTCCTGTTTCGTGTTACTCCTATGGTCGTACTGATGGTCGACTTCTGCGATCGCTATTCTGGTATTTGCAATAAGTCTCTTGTGAGTGCGATGTGTGATCGATATGCAGGTCTTAAAGTTGCTCATTTTAATGCCAGGAGCCTTAACTCTAAAAAAATTGACTACTTGAGATATGTGTTTGAGGATTCGTCTGTTGATGTTGTATGTGTGTCTGAAACTTGGTTTGTACCTGACAATAACAGCTCGCTGTACGACATTAATAATTATAGATTATTTAGAAATGACAGGCAGAATAGGAAAGGAGGAGGTGTTGCCATCTATGTTCGCGATACGTTGAAGTCGGCTATGGTGGCTAAATCTGAACAGACTAATGTCGAATATTTAAGCATAAGCATTTCTGACAACACAATAAAAATTTGTATAACATGTGCGTACAACCCCAGTAAATATAACAACCTTGATACTCTGTTTAATTTGTTGTCCGATTTGTCAATTAACTTCAATTATTTTGTCCTATGTGGTGACTTCAATGTAAATTTGCTTTGTAACGATAGCTTATCTAGGTGCATGTATGACAACGTCTCAAAGCTAGGTTTATCTGTAGTTAACTGCACTGAGCCAACGCGGTTCTCGGATAAAGATACTCCTAGCTTGCTGGACTACTTTATTGTTTCTGATAAGTCTTCAGTGCTGTTGTTTGACCAAATTTATTTTTTATCTGACCATGACTTAATATTTTGCACTTTAAATATCAATATATCGCGTACCCTTGTTTCAAAGACTTTTTCTTATCATGACTTTAATTCCATTAACTATACTGAGCTTTCTTGTGATCTTACCTCCGTTTCGTGGAATCAAACATGGTTTTTTTCTACTGTAGATGATAAGCTTGACTTCCTTATGAGAAACATTAATAATCTATTTCTTAAGCATGTGCCTGTCAGAACTGTTACTATCAGAAACATATCCTGTCCATGGTTTTCATTTCGTGTACAGGAAGCCATTAATAAGCGGAACAAACTACACAGCATGTGGAAAAAAGACCCTAGCCCATATAGGTGGGAAAACTATAGGCGAGCTAGAAATGCGGCTAACTTAATAACTAGGCAATCTAAAGCTAAATACTTTAGTAAAAAATTCAAGAGTTCCTTGCCTTCCAAGATTCTTTGGAGAAACCTAAAAAAGTTTGGCATTTGTGCGAAAGAATCATCCACATGTGCGCTTGATCCTAATGAACTTAATAACTACTTTAGCACTAATATTATCTCAAACAATAGCACTCACTCGATTTCTGCCTCAGAACGTTATACGCTGAATACATTTGATTTTGCTGCAGTCAGTGAAGCTGATGTTGCAATTTCCTTAATGAAGATAAAATCAAATGGTGAAGACGGTATTTACATTAAATTTCTAAAGATTATTGCTTCTTCCATAGTGAGTCCGCTAGCTCATATCTTTAACCACTGCTTTACTTCCTCCACCTTTCCGTCAGTATGGAAGGTAGCCATAGTTGTCCCTATTGCCAAAAAACCAACTGCTAATGAGCCAAATGATTTTAGACCTATTAGCATCCTGTCCTCCTTATCAAAGGTTCTTGAGTCTCTCATGGCCAATCAAATCAATAAATATGTACAAGATAATAACCTATTGTCATCTGCTCAGTCTGGTTTCCGCCCTAGCCACAGCTGCTCTACTGCCACACTCAAAATATTAGATGACATGCGACCAGCTTACGATGGTGGTTTATTGACGTTATTATGTTTGCTCGACTTTTCCAAAGCCTTCGACACTGTAAGTCACTCTCTACTGTGTCTAAAGTTAAAGCATTTGTTTGGCTTTAGTAACAATGCTGTGCGTCTTATGAAGAATTACTTAACTGGACGCCTACAAAGAGTTAGGTGTGGGTGTGCCTTCTCGGCGTATGCGTCAGTGCATAGTGGTGTCCCACAAGGCTCAGTTCTTGGACCACTATTATTCTCTCTCTTCCTCAATGACATTTTCTCCGTCTGTAAACATTCTGCACTTCACGCTTATGCTGATGATGTACAGCTATATCTATCAAGTAGCACTAATCTCATGGAAGACCTTGTCTGCAAATTAAATGAGGATCTCTCAAGAATTAGTAACTGGGCCAGTTGCAACGGTCTTCAACTTAAAGCCTCTAAGTCATATGTGTTGCCGGTCTCCAGATACAGGACAATATTTGATGATATACCTGACCTTGTAATAGGTGATAAAAGTCTGAAAGTTATTGGCTGTGCGGTTAGTTTAGGTTTCACAATTAATTCTTCCCTTACATGTACTGATCATGTTAATAGCTTAGTTGGGAAAATATATTATATTCTTCGAAACCTAAGATTCTCAGCTCAGTTTATACCCGTCGAGACCAAACGTAAGCTAATTCTTCAATTAGTACTGCCCTTAATCACCTATTCAGAGGTGGTATATAGCAAACTAGACTCGCGGTCGCAATTGAAACTGGAAATTGCATTTAATTGTGCCACAAGGTATGTGTACGGACTGCGTAAATATGACCACATATCTCAGTTTCGTAAATCATACTCGGCTGTGATATAATAAGTTATCTCAACGCAAGAAATTGTATCTTTCTGCATAAGCTTTTGGTTACAAAAAAACCTATGTATCTTTATGAAAAATTGAGGTTTGGTCAATTGAGCAGAAACAACCTGCTAATAATCCCTCGGTTTAGCACATTAATCTCATCAAGACTCTTCTTTGTGAATGCCATAAGATTGTGGAACTCCTTGCCACAAACGTTGAAAACTATCTCCCATGGGACGCGTTTTAGGGATGCTGTTCTGAAGTACTACATGTCTAGATAACTGCTGCTGCTGCTGCTCAGCTTACCTCCACACTGCACCTTTCTTCTTCTTAATTCTAACTCTTCACTCTGCTTTCGTCTCAGCTCTCCACTACTCTATTCTGTGATATTCTTTCTATAACTCTTTATAGTATTAATTTTCTTCTTCCTTGATATTTTTGTCCTTTTAGTAATAACTAGATTCTTAAGAACATATGTATGTAAGAATTCTTAAGAATATATATTTGATCTCAATCTGTTAACATAAGCAATTCGATGTACGTTAAAAGAGCCATGCTCTTATTGTGCATATATATATACGAAATAAAATAAAATAAATAAAATAAAAATAAATATTCAGACGCCATTCAATGCAATGCGAAAGTATAAAAATCGCGTTGTTAAAAATTGCAATCATGAATTTCAATAAATCGAATTATATTCAAAAGCAACAGCCGCAGAAACAACGGAAAAATAATGTATACAATGTCACTGTGATCTCAGTCTCTGCTCCGAAATCAGCTTCGGGCCATCAGATACTTGAATCCGTGGCGGAAAATGTATTCGAACAGAATATTCCATGATCTTCAGCTGCAACAACTACCAGCTGTAGATTGCCTTTAGAGCAACATATTCAACAAAGAACCAGCGACGGAGAGACAGAGAACGCTATTCTCTCTGAGTCATCCTCGGCAACGGAGCCGTCACTTCACTGCTACAAATAATGTCCATGAGCAGAATCACGAACGAAATGACAACTTTAAGCAGCGAACAGCACTTGTGCGAACTGTACAACAATCATCAGCACTCTGACTACATCATCTCGGATTATATGGACAAGATAGCCACACGCATCAGCTTGCTCGAGACGGAACTGCAGTTCGCCTGGCGAGCACTTGATTTGCTTTCGGGGGAGTACAGTAAGTTGTGGACGCGGTTGGAAAAACTTGAGAACATCTCCATCGAGCAGAAGTCGGTCGTCAATAATCTGATGGGCTTCTATGCCGAAAGGGAACACGAACGGATTACGAATGGTAGCAAGTCACTGGATGTCGATTACATTAATGAGCACACACTATCCAACATTGTGGCTGTGGTTGGCGCTGAGGTGAGAGAACAGCAGTCGTTGGAAAACGGACATGTGCTTCATGTTCGTCTCATGTTGCTTATACATAATAATCATATGAACATTATCGCGAACCAAATATTCGCGAATTCTTGTATGTATGTATATGTTTGGCATAAGTAATAACAATCAATTTGTGGCTGCACATACAAACAGTACTCTCAAATGTGTTTTTTTTTCTTCTTGGGTCCTTTAACCCCTCGGGGGGCATAGGGCGTTCACCACGCCGTTTGAGCATTCGTGCGGCATTCCCAGAGCGCACGATTCCTCCTCAACTGTTCTGCGCCATGTTTGTCTAGGGCGTCCTGCTGTTCTGTCTGCTTGGGTGAGCGGATTCCACTGCATGGCATATTTCACAATGGAGTTGTCTTCGCGCCGTAGGGAATGCCCAATCCACTGCCATTTTCTTCGGATAGTAATGTTTATAGGTTCTTGACCCGTTCTCCTATAAACCTGCTCGTTGGAGATCCGGTTCGGCCAAACAATCTTTAAGATAGTTCTTAAACATTTATTTACGAAGACTTACAGCCTGCGTGTATTAATGGTGTCTGATAACGTTACTCTTCCAGATTGTGAATAGCATACCGAACGCAGCTTTAGCCTTCCCGATTCTACAGAGTACGTCAAGTTGGGTGCCACCGCGGTCCGCTGAGACCACAATTACTAAATGTAGGAAGTGGTCAACTTTTTCGACTTCCTGTCCGGCAATGTTAAGTTGAGTGTTGGGTGCGCTGGGGGCTTTTGTTTTGGCCGTGTTTATTTTAAGCCCTACTTTGTTTGCTTCAGTTTCTAGTTTATGGGGGGAAATTAGACAAATATCATCAGCGTAGTCTAGATGTTTAAGGTAAGATGTCATAGACCAGCGAATTCCATTGTTTCCTTCCGCCAGGAAGGTACTGCATGGAGTACATCGCTGATATCCACCAAGAACAATAGTGGTGACAGCATACATCCTTGTCGTACTCCACTTTGGATCAAATTCCTCTGATACCTTATACCGTTGTGTAAGACGTGGCACTTTTTTTTTCCCCCCGAGAGGAAAGGGAGATGCTGTTACGCACGTTGTGGAGGACTCTCCATGGGCAGCGCTGTTCGCTACCCAGGCATACCCCCAAAAAACCTCACCTCCATTCCACATGCGATCCCCGGAACCGGACCCGCGTTTGCATTACTACGGCTTCCGAGCTGTGCTACTATCGCCACTACGGGCGCGGAACGTTATCAATCATTCTTAATCAAGGCAGTCTGCATTGCGCTTGTGCCGAAGTATTCCTTCAAGACGTGGCACTTACCGCCATCGTATGTAGCCTTGATAATAGCAATAAGTTTTTCCGGGATGCCTCTCCTGCGCAAGGCCAGCATCTCGATTTAAGCTGTCGAAAGCCTTCTCAAAGTCGATAAACAACAGATGAGGTGGAGATCTGTACTCAACGCATTGTTCAATTATGATCCGTGGGGTATTTATGTGGTCGATGCAGGAGAAACCAGCGCGGAAAGCCTGCCTGCTCGACGTCGAGAGTAGCATCTCTTTAATTCGGTCCAGAATTATTTTTGCCATTATTTTGGCTGCAGCTGGAAGAACGCATATATGTACCTCTCCAGTTTCCACACTCCATCAAGTTTCCCTTTTTAGGAAGTTTAATGATCATCCCCTTTTCCACTCCTTTGGGAATTGCTCGCTGTCCCAAGCTCTCTGTATTAGCGGGTTCAACAGATCTGCTAATGTGTTTGGCGCCGCTTAAAACAGTTCGGCAGGGATACCATCAATACCCACTGCTTCGTTTTTCTTGAGGGACTTAATTGCTGCCATAATTTCTGCTTTGCTGGGAGGTGCCGTGCGTATTCGGGAGTTTGTTACTTCGGAATACTCCTTCGAATTTGAGACCATAACGCCTTCATCTAGATGATTTAGTACTGAAGAAAAATATTCTCTCCATCTATTGAGCTGATTCTCATCCGAGATCAGAAGGTTGCCGTCCAGACTCTTCACCTGGTGTTGTTTGGAGTTACGACCACCAATGAGCTCCTTGGTGATGCTGTAAACAGTCCTACTATCGCACATGCTCGCCGCTTCTTCAGCCCTAGAGGCCAGTGTGTCAATATATTGACGTTTGTCATGTCTCACACTTCGCTGCACTTCTTTCTTCTTCATACGGTACTCGGCTTCTAACTCGGTTTTCTCTTATGTTGAGGTCGCTGCAATCCGAGCCTTTAATGCTCATCGATCCGTCTCCAGGTGTCTGCCGAAAGCCCTGTGCGATGGTGTGCCTGCCTTTTACCGACATAGGTACATATGTGCCCCGCTCGCAAAAAAATTTTTGACAACATTCCAATGGTCATCTGTGCTCTCCTGCATTGAGCAGAAGCTGATTGCTTCTGTTTGTAAGGCAAGGTTGTCCCTAAATCGGTATCGGTATTGAACCTGGTGATGTTCAGCAAGTTTGATCGGTTGTTGTTGACGGATGCAGTGCGAAGGCGTACATGAGCTAGCATAAGATGGTGATCTCGTTCCTGTATCCTGTTCCGATATCAGCTCCACGTCTTTTTCGGACCTCCAGGAGACAATTTCTAAAGTGGCGACTGGTCGCAATGTGATCGATCTGGTTGGATATTCTGTGCGTATTAGTCGAGACCCAACTGATCTTATGGTAGGTGTTATGCTTAAACAGCGTACCTCCAATGACTAGGCGGTTGGTATTGTAGAAGTCCACCAGCCGCTCCCCGTTGTCGTTTCGGTCTCCAAGGCCGTGAACTCCCATCACATGTTTAAGCATGGTGTTGTCTCTGCCTACCTTGGCATTGAGATCCCCCATCACCATTACGATGTCCCCATTAGGTGTTTCAATGAAAACGGCGTCTAACTGGCTATCGAAATTGTTCTTTTCATACTCAGTCGCGTCATCAGTCGGAGCATAGCACTGAATGATAGTGATCTTCCTAACTCTACTCTGGAATCTGGCCGATGAGACTTTTACGCGCAGCTGGCGTTAGCACCAGACCTACTCTAGACCTCCGTGCGCTTTCAGCTGGTTTACCAGAGTGCTTTTTGTTGGCAAGACAAATTCCCCAGCATCGAACCATCTTATCTCACTGAGCTCTAGTATGTCTATTTTATACGAATTCCCGCTCCATTTAGAGGAATCTAGCGTTGTAAGGCCCTTCTTTGAGTGAATCCAGGAGGGTCTTAACGTTCCAGAATCCGATCGTTGCCCGTGTTTGATAGCCATAGGTCATCATCAAATTATCCGTCCACTTCCAAGGCGTGAGTTTCCGTTTCGGTGCAATTTTTCTTTTTATGGTTGAGAGTCGCTGAGCCCCACACAAACCGACAATTGTCTTGCTATATGGCGCAGGAGACTCGCCATTCGTCCTGTCCCGTTCGCAATTTCCGAAGAAATTCCAAGATGGCACCACGAGGAGGTGGGAGAAGGGCTCACTAACAGAGCTGCTAGGTTTTCGGTTGAAGTGGCTCTTTCTCGTTATTTAGCGAACCCACACCTATCGGGAAGTGCTGCTCCTACGAGGACTTTGTTAGTAGCTTGCCATCCAAATGTGGTTTTGCCTCTCACAATTTATTTTATTGAATATCATTCTTGAACTGGTTTTTGATTCAAAGCATTCTCAAAATTTGTGTAGAAGCCAATGTTTTTATCCAATATAATAGCTGTTACAAGTATTCATACTTTCATTAATATAATGCCTTTGACTACAGACATATATTAATAAACTTTAGTCAATTTGGAGTGTTTATATCAAACGCGATTAGAAGGTCGAACAAATTAGCTCTCTTATAGAATTCAGTAGTAGTGAACTGTGTCTTATACATGATAATATTTTATTTATTTCATTCTATTTATTTATGTGTATAGTATTTGATTTTCAACTATATTTATATTAATTTTATTTTAGATTTATAAAATAAAATTTATATTATCTATATTTACATTTATCACTTTGAATCGACAGAGTCAAGTATTTCGTATGTGTTTTCTTACCCTTAATATCCTACTAGTACCGTCAGGAACCAACCGAACACAATCAAAACTTCGTTAAGCGAATTTCTTTCAAACTTCCCGCTTCGAATTTGTAACGGATTGTTGATTAAAGCGATATAGTTTGCGGCGGTCGCTGGTTGAAACCAACTTCATTTAACAACTGTTTCGTTAAAAGAGCGACTCAACCTTCAAAACAGTAATATTTGCGATTGTGCGTAAATTCAAACAATAATTATTGTGGTAAATTCATATAAATTGAAGTTTGAAAAAATATTTCTATCATCTTTATATTGAAGTTATTGTGAGTAGAAGTTATTGTGAGTATTTGGGAGAGTAGCACAACAAATGAGAGAGGTGAGTCACTTTTTGATTTGATTATGTGTAACAACCTCGAGATATGCAACAGAGGCAATAGGCCGACTTTCATCTTTCCGAGCTCCACAAATTTCCAGGGGTGGGAGGAGGTTATCGATGTAACTCTATCTACCAGAAACCCATCCTGCGAGGTCACGAATTGGAGGGTATCGAGCAAAACATCATTTTCTGATCACTGCTGGATACTCTTCATCGTAGATTTCAATCCCCCTGCACACCAGCCCCACAGGAATGTTAAGAAAACAGACTGGGCAAAATTCTCAAGAGTCCTTGAGTCTAGATTAGGAAGAATCCCCCCTAGCGAATGCTGAGTCAGCTGAGAAATGAGATCTGAAATCCTGAAATCTCCTGAAATCTCGCCTTCGAACTAAACTCGCCTCGGAGTTCGAAGGTGCCATGGAGGCAGCGCTGCACCGTTCGTGCCCCTTGAGCCACGCCAACAAGTCCTTCCTGAGGTCCTGAGGAAAATGACCAGAGCCTTCTTCAACATCTGCTAGAAACACAACTACTGGGAACCCAACCAGGTTTGCCGGAAAATGTACAAAAAAGCCCTCAGAAAGGCTAAATCCACGGCTTGGAAAACCTATTGTGGCAACATCGAATGTACCAAGGAGTCTGCAAGACTCAATAAGATACTGTCCAAGGACCATTCCTGCCCTTCTGTGGTGAGAAGGGAGGACGGGTCGTGGACCACTGGAATCCCTGGAAGTACTCACCAGGGCTCACTTTCCAGGCTGCTCTCAGGATGCCATCAGGACAACTGATGGTACGCATATGCCCAGCACTATCAGCCAACCCGACACTAGGATGATAGAGGACATCATCTCGGTGGACAGGGTAAAATGGGCTGTACATTCGTTTGACCCGTTCAAGCTCCCTGGGCCAGACGGCATCTGGCCGGTGATGCTGCAAAAAACGAAGGTCTTAGTAATCTCCTACCTAACCAGGCTCTTCAGATCCAGTGTAGAACTGGGCCATATACCAGATACGTGGAGGAAGGTCAAGGTTGTTTTTATACCAAAAGCGGGAAAACGCGGTCACGAGCCAGCAAAGAAATTCAGGCCGATTTCCCTTACTTCCTTCCTACTAAAAACACTGGAACGTATTCTGGACGATAACCTGAGGACAAAACTATGCAATAAGCTATCCCATTCCCAGCATGCGTACATGAAGTATTCTTGTAATGCTGCGTACAAGAGAGATCCACGCCACACTGACGGACAGTAGTATCGTCAGGTATGTTAGCAGAGGGACGCCCCAAGAGGGGGTTATCTCACCACTGCTATGGATTCTGGTGATGAACCCGCTGCTGGAACAGCTAGAAACAGCGGGAATCAAAGCCGTGGCCTAAGCCGATGACCTTGTCATACTGGTCTCCGGCTTCTGCACATCAACGTTAAGCTCCGTTACGGAAAGAGCCCTCCGCACAATTATCGCATGGGCTACTCCAAGAGGGCTAGGAGTGAATCCTTGCAAAACAGAGCTAGTGCTATTCACAAACAAGTATAAACCTCAGACATTTAAGCCACCGAAGCTCCACGGACGGGAGCTTCAACTTTCGAGACAAGCGAAATATTTAGGCATAATTCTCGACTCCAAACTGAATTGGAGCGAAAACATAGAACAGAGGATTAGGAAGGCGAATATTTCCTATTACTCCTGCTGCAGAACCTTCGGAAAGAAATGGGGACTGAAGCCCAAACTTACACTATGGTTGTACACTGCTATCATCAGGCCAATCCTGGCATATGGAGCGCTGGTCTGGTGGACGGCTTCAAGTAAGAAGTCTCACTCTATACGTCTGGGGAGGGTACAGCGCACAGCGTGTGTGGGGGTCACTGGAGCTCTGAGAACTTGTCCAACGGAAGCCCAAAATGCCATCCTGAATATGCTCCCTATAGACCTATATATAAGACTCGCATCAACCATCGCTGCCCTGCGACTAAGGGAATCGGGCAACTGGTCACGGGAGCGGTCTGGACCTGACTCTCAGCTCGCCGGAAAACGGTAGCACTGACTACCTCGTGAAAACTACCGACTTCGAAATGCGCTTCGAGGCCGAAATTTCTTCTAGATCCGCATGGAAAAGGCGAAACTCCTTACGAAAGACTGCGACGCCGTTGTATACACCAATGGTTCCAAAATGGATGTCGGAGTAGGAGCAGGCGTCTACTCGCAGAGACCAACTATGGAGATATCCCTGAAACTCCCAGACTATGCCAGTGTATTCCAAGCAGAAATATCAGGTGTTGTAGTAACTCGGGGTGTCTTCTTCTTGTTCAGTTGTCCTCTGGACAACAAAATAAAAACTCCTTGTTTAGGATTGTTACTAAATCTTCTTTTATTATATTTCACTCACTTTCGCGCTAACGCTAACTTTAATTTTTAACACTTATTCTAAACTAACTTAACTTTTATTTACAAGTTACTTAATCGCGACTTTATACGCGATAAAATAGACGACGACCTCGTCGTTCGGATATAATTTTAAGACTCCCGTTCGAATCTTTTTCTTGGTTCCACTCTGGCTTGGTCGACGCACCCGTCGACCGCACCAAAGTGGGTCGGTGTTGGCGCGTGTCGCAATTTCCATTATTTCGCAATTTTTGTATTGCGAAATATCAATATCGGCAGAATGAAATCGTTCCCAATTTAATTCCTCCGCGTTTGGTTTTGGATTATTTTTATTATTTCTTTAAACCAAGCGTTTTATGGTCACTGCAAAGAGCTATGATTTTTTATGGTTTGGAAGCTCGCTACTAGCTAGCTTCCACGATCAATACCAATGCTAAACGCCATGGTTGTTGGCTTGGTTTTCCGAAGCTTGACTAAAGCTTCTGGCTACCAAACAAAGCGCTGCGGTTGCAGACTTGGCTTTCAGGTTTACTTTAATGAAAGCTTGGATGGAAATTGCGATCGCGACATACAACATCCCTCCACCCTAGGGGGAAAAAAAATTGAGTATCGTATAAAACGATATTAAATTTTTCTTGTACATTTATGATTGGTTTGGGTGGCTTATGTGTGTTATGGGTTTACTGTTCTTTCTAAATTATGAAATCGTACTTATTGTAATGCATGTATGTAATAATATGTGTTTGGTGTATATGCAAATTTACAATATATTATATAAATATATAAAATAAAATAGAATAATAAGATGAAATAACATTTTGTTGTCGACGTCGATGTTCATCTTGCCGTTGCTGTGTTGAACATATTGACGCTGGTGTCGGCGTTGACGTTGCTGCGAATGTACATGTTGACGATGGTGTCGATGTCGAGCTTGACTTTGCTGCTGGTGAGCGTGTTGACGGTCGTGTCGACGTTGCTGTGGATGTACACCCCGTTGTAACAATATCTTCTTCTTCTTCTTCTTCTTCTTCTTCTTCTTCTTCTTCTCTAGTGTTATGTAGGAATGCTGCTGCTGGGTAGCTGACTTGAATGTAGTCGTGTTGTATTTGCAACGTGCGGCGGCCAAACCGCCTGTTTTCTTCCTATTTTGGTTGGTATTGATGTTCATCACTTGTTGTCTTGGTTGTTGTCTTGGTAGTATGGTGTTGATGGTTGACCCCATCCTTGCCAGAATTCTTATTTGTAAGTAATGTAAGGGTTGGTATTCTTGGCTTCATCTGTAGTTGCGTCACATTTTATATTGGCGCCCTTTTCTGTTTTTATACTAAACTGCTCCCGGCCCGTAATTCGGTCCTGGTTACTGCTGATGTTACAAGTCAAAAATTTTACTTTTGTAACTGTTGATGCTGCAATAGCTATTACTGTATTACAGATGAATAGGTTGCAGCAGATTTAACTGGCTAACCTTTTACTGCTATTCGTTCGTTTGCGTGGTTTATCACCGTCGCAGCCAATCTATGATGCCACAATTGATGTCGTCTTAAATTGTTGGCTTAAAGCGATCATGATTAACTATGATCTCGCTGCGCAGCGGCGCAGTGTATCGGAAACTGCCGATGATTTGTTAACTTATCTTCTAGTTATCCTATCGTCGGTGTTGTCTTCTCAAAGTGGTTGACGTTACGGTGTATTCGCCCCCACTATAACGCAGTAATTTTCGTGTTCAACTGTTGATGCTGTTATACCTCTTGGATGTTTTCCATCCTATTTTTGTTCGTGATTATGGTTGCCACTTTGGTTGGCATCGCTAAGATGTCCGCTGTTGCAGCTAATGTGTATGATGTGCTGTTCCAGCTACCCTTCCCCCTTCAAGTTGGCTGGGCGCCTATCGTCACCCTGTTGTCAAAGTGCTGCTGTGTGTTGTTGTGATGGGTGTACATCGTCATTCAGGTCAGCTTCTCTGCGTGCTGGATTGTGCTTTTATATTTTACCTTTTATTCTAGTCCTTAATTATTCAATTTTAACATATTTTACCTCTTTATTTGTATTTTTAACATAGGTATTAGTATATTTTAGTATATTGGAGTTTAAGTTAAAATCATTTTAATTAATCTATTTTAATCCATATGCTAATATGGTTTTTTTTTTTCAATATATAATTATTTTCTTTTGTAAAATTTAGTACATTTCTTTTTCTTTTCCTCATAAATATCTGATTTTTTCTTATTTGCTTTTTAATTTTCTTATTATCTTACTAGTATATAAGCCTGACTTCGCCAGGAAGTTATTATTTTTTATTTATTTCGTAACAAAAATTGAGAAGTCTTTTGGACTTTCTCACCTTACACTTTTTTGGTTTATTTATTTTGAAGCATGAAAAGTAAAAAATTAATCGCAATTAATATCGATTGTTTGAATTTGATTCAAATATTGTTTGAGAATATTTCTTTAAAAGCAACATTTTTTGTGATAACCGTCGTCTCCACCAGTGGTACTGGCAGATTGAATTGGGAATGGTATGTGCGACATTCTTTTAAAAAGTTGGCCGCGATTCCCATGGAGGCCACAGGTAACGCGCTATATCGCCTTTCCTCGCACCACGCTCAAGAGGGTTTTGTATAGGTAGGTTTTTCCACTTCCCCCATGTCCATCTAGGAAAAAGCATTTTGATGATCTGCTAGATGTGTATATTGCATCTATAACTCTATTAAAGCAACACCCTGTTCATCGTTCAAACATTCGACCATATCTTGACCTGTTGCTTTTTGGTTCTTTATATCAAGTGCTGCTCCGGCATCATGAGCCAAGTCTTGAGGTGGAGTTTTAATACCGAAGTCTGTACAATTTTTACCATGTAAAATAAGAATTTCTTGGACATCCCGTAGGGCTAAATTTTCATAGTCTGCGTGTGTTCTATAATGATCCGGGTGTTTTCCAGGTAGGTCTTCTGCGGCTCAAGTAGGCACCTAAAAAACAGATTAAAGCAAACAATTCTCTGGCTTCCCAGCCAGTGAGGCTTCCCAAACAGAATCGACTTCTAAGATACCCAACTCCTTGCATGCCTCTTTGAATGTTTTGAATGTGACCCCGTGCACAGTTCTCAAAACTGAAACTAATGTTCATTTTCTAAGCAACTATACACAACACCGCCAAAAATAGTCACAAACAAAACAAATTCAATGAAATTAAATTATTATGAAAAATTATTACATTTTTAAATTATTAAATTTTTAAATTATTAAATTTTTAAATTATTGAATTTTTAAAGTGTAAAATTTTTCATAATAAAATCTGACAAATTAATCAGCACAATCTAGGAAAAAAAATACAAATTTCCTCCCAATCCGATTTTTTGCAAAAAAATGGCGAAGCCGTTTGGATTTTTGAAATTTTTCTCATCAACATTAGATGCCCAGAAACATCTGTGAAAAATTTCAGGTTTCTAAGAGATGTGGAAGTTCAAAAAAAAGTCCCGGACATATTTTGCTAACAGAAACGCACAGGGATTTTATATATATAGATTGAGTTTACATATATTATGCAAAATTACACTTTAATTAAGTTTTAAATTACTTTTATATATACATTGTTATTTGTAAATTTACTTTAAATATTGTATATGTATTTAACAATATTCTAATTATTTGTGTATTTTATTTTTCCTTTCGTCTTGGTTATTTTTAGGTTATTCACCTGTGGTGTATTTTTTTTCTTTTCTCTCTCTCTTTTTTTTTTTTTTTTTTTTTTTTTATGAGCTGTTTTAAAACTGACACTGCATTCTGCTCGTGTTCAGTTGTTCTACTTTGTTGCTGCATTATTGCAGTGCTTGCGTTGATCGCTTATTTTACATTTATTTAATTTAATTTACTTGTTTACACTACATATGTATATATATATTTTTTTTTTCCCCATTATATTATCTTCCGTACTTTTGAGAAGTATACTTTCCGTATTTATCTTATTTCCTAAATCTTGTTTTCTTAAGGCATAGGTGCGAATTTATACGTATAATATAGTGTATGTGTGTTTTATGCCTGAACTAACTCTTCAGGCATATTTTTACATGTGCATTTATTAATATAATAATTGCAAATGCAAAGTTATATTGTCTGTTAATTTAAAACGGAACAGCTACGTTACATAAACCGTATATTATCAATTAAAATGAATACAAACTAAAATGTTGAATTCAATTTAAAAATTTCAATTTACAAAAGAAATTGCTCAAATATTAACTATGAATTTATTTTGTTATAAGTTTTCTTTTCTTATATTTTTACGCTTAAATAAACAAGTTCTTGCTTATTGAAACGCTATTCTGATTTTCTCTTTACCTTCTGGTTGAGTTTTTCATTAATTCATTCGTTATTCAACCGTAAGACTGAAGTTAAATTAAAATTGTTAGTGGTAAAATAAAATTAGAATGTGTTAGTTTCCTACTATCCTATACTATATTATATCAATCCTATTTTATATATATTTATTCTATCCTAATCCTAAGTTTATTGTGATTAGTTTACTTTATGACTACTGAATTTAATTTCCTAACCTATCAACCTATTTTCTTAGTTTAAGTGATTCTGATTCCTATGTAATTATCTAGTTAATCCTATTTTCCTATTTAATTGCTATTATATAACTTAAGTAAGTTATTGTGGCTGGCTTTTCTCTTCCCTTAATATTTAAAACTGTAGTAATTAGACTTTTAATCTTTACTACTTTATATGGCCCTATCCATATTGGAGAAAACTTATTTTTCCTAGTTTGATTTTTAATTAATACACTATCTCCTATTTTAATTTCTACTAAATTTAACTTATTATCATAATGATTTTTTGCTACTGTTTTTGCCATTTCTTGGTTTTTCCGAACTATTTCATGGGCTCTTTGTATCTGAAATTTTAATACCTTGTTTGGATCTTCGGCATTATACACCGGACTACACTTTCTTTTTAGGTTAGTCGGCATCTATATATCGAAACCAAACAAAGTACGGAACGGTATTTGCTTAGTCGTAATGTGGGGTGTGTGGTTGTGAACATGCATAGCAGCAGTTAACCATTGATCCCAATTCGACCCGTCTTCTTTAGCAAAACTGCGCAAATATTCCGCTAACGGTCTGTGGCTTCTCTCTAATGAGCCATTAGCCTGTGGATGGTAAGGCGTTATGTGTAATTTTTTGATACCTAATAATTTGCACGTATCTGAGAACAATTTCGAAATGAAATTAGTTCCGTTATCCGTAATAAGAATTCGTGGAATTCCGTATCGGGTTATTATTTCATCGTAGAACGCCCTGGCAACCGTACTAGCTTCCGCGTCTGGGATAGCTGTACATGCCATAAATTTTGAAAAGTCATCCTGAAAAGTCAGAATGTACTTATTTCCGGACACAGTTTCTGGTAGAATACCAACTATGTCCATGTAGACTTTATCAAATGGCCTCATTGGTGTATCTGTCAACACCATGGGCATTTTGGTTAATCTTGAACTTTTATTCGCTTGGCACTTTGGACAGTTTTTTACATAATCTTTTATCTGTCTCTGCATCCCTGGGCACCTATATTGTTGTCGGATTCTTAAATATGTTTTTACCGCTCCCTGGTGACCTCCTAATGGGGTGTTATGGAAATCTTTTATAACGGTCTCTATTTTTTTCGGGTCGGATAGCAATGTTGCTGTATTATTTATTCCGCTTCCCGATTGCACATCATCCTTATCAATTTCGACGGTTGTTCCTTGTTGTTGATCTTGGTTAGCTGTTTTTGCTTTCGACCGTGTTTGTACGGCTGCTATTGTTTTATGTTTTTCCTGTGGGATTCTACTTAGCGCGTCTGCATTTAAGTTTTTCTTTCCTTGCTTGTATAGAATTTCGAAATCGTATTCTGCTAATTTATGTCTAAACCTTGCCAGTCTTGAAGTCTGGTCTTTTATGTTAGCTATTCCTTTTAAGGGTTGATGGTCTGTAACTATCTTGAATGGTCTTCCTAACAGATACGCTCTGAAATTTTTTGTTGCCCACACAATGGCAACCACACACAGAAACTCCTTTTCTATTGTTGAGTAACGCTTTTCTGCGTCATTCAAGGCTCTGCTAGCAAAGGCTATCGGCCTAACTTCGCCTATTTTACCCTGAGAAAGTACTGCGCCTAACGCTTCGTTACTTGCATCAGTAGTTAGTATGAATTCCTTTTCAAAATCTGGATATGCCAAAACCGGTGGTGTTATTATTGCCTTTTTCAATGATTCGAACGCTTTCTGGCATTCTTGTGTCCAAATAAACTTCGCGTCTTTACGTAGAAGTTTGTTAATAGGCAGAGCTATCTTTGCTGTGCCCGGAATGAATTTTCTATAATAATTCACTAGTCCTAAGTACGCCTGCACGTCCTTTTTATTTTTAGGCGGCGGAATGCTCTTAACGCATTCCACTTTGTTGGGGTCAGGGAGTGCTCCCTGATCTGTACATTTATGTCCTAAATAAACAATCTCTCTTGTTAGGAATCTGCACTTCCCTGTATTAAGTTTTAAATTATGTTCACGTAACTTCTGTAGTACTGAACATAACCTCTCTTCGTGTTGTTTTAGATTTCTACCATATATAACTATGTCATCTAAATAAACAAAACAGTCTATCCCTTGTAGACCTGTTAGGATATGATTCATTATCCTTTGGAAAGTTGCTGGGGCACCTGTTAGCCCAAATGGCATTCGATTAAATTCGAAGTGCTCTAGTCCTGTACTAAATGCTGTTTTTTCCTTGTCCCTGTCATCGACTAAAACTTGGTGATATCCACTTGCCAAATCTAGCGTTGTGAAATATCTGCTGTGGCCTAATTGCTCTAAGATTTCGTCAATACGAGGAATGGGAAAAACTTGTTTAATCGTTGCTTCATTGAGTTTCCTGTAATCTATTACAAGTCTCCATTTTTTCTCCCCGTCTTTGCCACTTTTCTTGGGCACTAACAGTAACGGCGAGTTCCATGGTGATGTACTCTGTGTTATTATGCCATCATCTAGAAGTTTGTTTACTTGCTTATTTATTTCCTCCCTATGTATTTGAGGTAATCTGTATTGTTTCCTGTTTATGGGCGGCTGATCTGCGCCTGTTGGAATTTCGTGTTTTAATACGCTTGTAAACGAAAGTTCGTCTTCTTCTAACAGGAAGACGTCATGAAATGAATTTACCACTTCTTCTATGGAATGCTTTTCCTCTATATTTAAATTTTTATCTAACTCAATTTCATTGAGCAATTCATTTATTCTCCTTTTGGCATCCATTCTGCCTATACTATTAATTGACGTAGTACTTTGTATTGTGTACTCGTCGGAATTTGCGAATTTTGGTGTAAATTCGCTGTTTATCTCGTAATCATACTCTGTTGTATTTAATATGGGAGCATAAACGGTATTATCTTTCACATTTACTAATGTGTCTGCTATATAGATTCCTGGATCTATTTCCTCTTTATGAATTATAACATTATTAAATTTCGTACGTAGTTTCAATGGTACTAACGTAATTGTTCTTGCGTTAACTGGTATGTACTGTTCTTTACTTTCCTTCCCTATCTGTTCGATAGTTTTTATTGGTAATTCCAAAATAACCTCTTTCTTCTCATTGAAGAGTGTTAAAATCTTTTCCATTGCATTTATAATGGAGATGTTCCACAAATTATCTCTTCCTAATATGTTGTCTGCCGGTACTCCTTGTTTAAGTGACACAACGTGTAGCGTTAAACGTAAGGACTGTACCTCATTATGACATATAGTAGTTGATCCTTCTGCGGTCACACAACCTCCAAATGCTCCGCTCAAGTCTTTCCTATTTGACTTGTTTATTATTGTACTATTGAAGAATAACACACTTCACTGAATTACAATTGCCAACTAACTCCTGTTTCCAAGAGTTTCTTTATTTATAAGATTCTTAACCTACCTAAACATGGGACGAACGCAGTTCGCACCATGTGCATATCTTATCAGCTAATGATGCGAACGCAGTTCGCACCATGTGTATACCTTATCTAATGCATACTTATATGACCAGAAGTCTAGCTGTCGCCATAGTTAATTGGTTTCTGTCTGTCATAAATAAGACAGCCAGACTTCTAATCATGCATACGTTCTCATGAGTTGCTAGTTCTAGTGATAGAGAAACGTATCCTAAACAAACTGTACTATTGCAGTTGGCTGACCATATGTTATCTTATCTTATGGTACCCTTCGCAGGACCTTACATATTTACTCAGATAAAGAATTCAGCACTTAGTACAGTTTTATATATTTCAACACTCCCCGCGTTGGATGAGTTAACTCTTTCAAAATTATATAATATAATATTTAATATATACCTAATGTTCTATTTTATTTTTAATTAAAATTTCAACGCATAGAGTGGGGAGGTCATTAATACTGCCTATATATTTAATTAAATATTATATTAGTTCTTAATTACCCTATGCTAAGTACTATTTATGAGAGTAGGTTAGCGTCCAAAGGCGAAACCTCCAATAGGAATGACACCGGACGTAGCAGCACACAGTTTCCTCAGGACGAAAACTCCTACGATGAACGCAGCTACCAGCAAGATTAAATTAGTCGCGCTCATTCCATAGTGCATCATATCATGTAGATCTACGTCAAAGTTTATAGGGACTCCAAAAATCTGCCTCGGCTTTGGAAATTCTGGGATTTTGAAGGTTTGTAAATCCCCAGTTATCCGGACATATTTTAACGACGGCAGTTGCTCGGATAAATTTATCTGTGGAACATGGAAGTTAATGTCTGATGTATAGTCGTCATAAGCCCATAGATTCTTCTGGTCTATGGGCTTCTGATTGACAGCCTGGTCTCAGTTGTAAAACACCTTGCTCCCTTATTGTGATTGACTTCGGGATCTCGTCACATGTTATTTGTAGACACTCTTCATTATAGGCTGAATATATCCAAGTATTCGCTGTATGCAACTGCGTCCAAAAACTGCGTGGTGGCATGATACTTATCTCGCAAGTTTTCGGGAGAGTTTGTCTTCTAAGAAGTAATTGGATTTCACATTCCTCAGCTCCGTTCACGTTATATAGAGGATGAGTTTGTGGACACAGAAGTAACTTCTCCATTTGTTGACAATGAAATAGTTTTTCTTCCGTTAGACCATAGAAGAACGATTTCCTTCCATCTATTAGAATGTAGCGAAACACAGTTTTCACACTAACGAAATACCCATCGTGGTGTGTTGGATATGAGTAAATTGCATATGCATTGAGTTTTTCCTTGGCTATTAGAGGTATTTTTATGTTGAGTAAAACGGAATGATTCGTTGTTCGACCTGTGACAGTAGCGACGCGTCCAAGCTTTAACGGATCAATATCAGGAAGCTGGAGATTCTCGCCTAAATTCAGGACGATGCTTCGAATTTGACCTTGAAATTTCTCCAGTGGAAGAAGCCTTTCATTTATAAAATTTCCCTTGACATTCCATAATAACTCAATAACATCACGCTGCATGAACTCAAATGACTCTAGTGGTACCATATAGCTGTTTATAGTATTTAGTAGAATGTCTTCATTCAATTGGTTATTGATCACTTCGGAGATATTATACAATGACTTGTTGATGTCGTCAAAGTTCCTCCAGATTACCTCGTTTTGCTTTTTAATCACATTTTCGGTAATTTCTTGAACAGACGTTTGATTTTGAAACATATCCAGCAGAAACCTTTCATTTTCCTGAGATTTTCGAATTTTTTGTTGCAGGTTTTCAGCATGCTCTTCGTCCATAAGTCCAAACAGTGAATGATATAAGGACCCAACAAAGGGTAATAGGGATCTCGGAACTCGTTGATCTCTGTTGTGTCTTTTGTAGAATATAGCCTCGTTCTTGCTAATTATCCGATTATATTTGATACCAAGTTGTTCTACCGCTGTACTCAGCAAACTGTTTCCGGCAAGCGTCATATTCATCTGCTTTAGATTAGTGAATGCCTCGCCCACTTTGTGAAGATAACTTAAATACTCCTGAAGATCAGCATGTAGTATGATGTTCCACGATGTTCTGGTCAAGCCAACGCTACCCTGACTCTCGAAAAATATTCCTGCCTTATTTCTTAAACTTTCTGTTTTAACATTAATATTTATAGAATTTGTACTATTAATAGGCAGTATTAGTAATAATGACAATATAGTTAATATACAGTTTTTATTTTTTACTCTTTTTGACCTCCGTATATCTTCTTTTTTATAATTTTCTTCAGTTGTAGGAAAAGGACAAACATTTTGGATCGACCGTTTCGTCTCACCAGTGCTGGTCCTTACGTCTACCATTCTACACTTCCCGTCTTTTCCGAGAATAGTGTTCATTACCCTCCCCCTTCTCCAATTCAGTGGAGGAACATTATCTTCTTTCAGAAGGACCAACTCACCAGGTTTTATATTATCGGACGAATATTTCCACTTAAATCTTTTCTGAAGCTCTGTCAAGTATTAAGATGACCACCTTTTCCAAAATTCCTTGGAATTTCTCTCCACTGCTTTCCAGTGATCCCGCACCCCGTGATAACATTGATTATCACAACGATCAACAATAGTTGAAAGAGCTTCTCCAGCTAAAAAATTGCCAGGTGTTAAAACTTGATAATCATTTGTATCATCAGAAAGGGGAATAAGCGGTCTTGAATTCAAAACTTCTTCAATTTGTGTCATTAAGGTGCACATTTCTTCAAATGTCATAACTCCTTCTACCACCTTGAAAAAATGTTTTTTCAGAGCTTTAACTGCTACTTCCCATAACCCACCTACATGTGGGGACCTAGCAGGTATAAATATCCATTCAATTTCGCGTTCTGCGAAAAATTTCTTTTAAACTATTTGCAGCTCCTATGAAATTGGTTCCGTTATCGGAGTAAATTTTGGTCGGACAGCTTCTACGAGCTACGAATCGCTTTAAGGCCCCAATGAACGCAGCGGAACTTAAATCAGCAACTACTTCTAAGTGTACTGCTTTCGTTGCAAAATATACGAAAACACACACATACGCCTTGTCACGCTTCTTTCCTCTTATTTTGTGGTGAATATTTATAGGACCCAAAAAATCCGTGCCAACATTCAAAAATGGTCTTGTTCCAATTAATCTGTCTTCAGGTAAATCTCCCATCAGTTGGTGCAGAGGACGGGGATTGGCCTTAAAGCACCTATAACATTTGCCTACAATTTTCCTTGCTAATTGCCTACCCCTAAGTGGCCAATACTTTTGCCTTACAATTGCTAGCAGCCCTTGAGGACCAATATGAAGATGTTTGACATGAATGTATTCAACTAATAGCCGTACATTATCATCCTTATATGGGAGGAGGATCGGGTGTCTTGCCTCATAAGAAAGTCTGCTTTTTTCTATCCTTCCTCCGACCCTTATGAGGCCGTTTTCGTCGATTATAGGGGAGAGAGTGGTGATTTTTGATCTTCCCGGAAGTCTTTTGCCTTCTAAAAGCATATTTTTTCATCGGCAAAATGCTTGCTTTGTACATCTTTTAATATTAAAATAAGAGCCTTTTTTCTATAAAAGACCCAGGTTTGCAAGGGTTTTTTTTGCAAAATGTCCTTAAACTTTATCATTTGAGCGACCACATTTTGAAAAAAAGCGAATTGATTTTTGTGATTAATTTTATAAAAAATGGACACTTGATAAGTAGTAGTAGCACCAATAATTCTACATTTTTTAATGTCTGGCATATGTGTTATGGGCAATGAATTAAAATTTTGAAGGGAATCTGTAGGTTTTTTAAGAAATTCAGGCCCTTCGAACCATAATTTGTTGTCAATTATTTCTCCCGCCAATAGACCCCTAGATATAAGATCCGCCGGATTGTTCTTTGTTTTAACATGCCTAAAGTAATTATTGTTGCAATTTGTTTGAATATAATTTACTCTATTTGAAACAAATATTTGCAATGTAGCAGGATCTAATTTCAACCAACTTAATAAAATTTCAGAATCTGTATAAAAAACTGTTTTATCTATTGAAATTTTTAGGCTATCCAAAACTTTTTTATATAAGTCTATCAATAAAACGGCTGCACAAAGTTCTAGCCTAGGTAAAGTTACCACATTGGTAGGTGCAACTCGTGATTTTGATGCGGCTATGTTTATATAAAATAAACCATTTTCATCAATGGATTCGATATAAATGACTGCTCCATATGCCTTCATTGAAGCGTCACAGAAGCCATGCAGTTCTACTCCTTTTACTGAGTGGCTTATAATGCGTCTGGAGACTTTTACTTTATTTAAATTGGGCAAATCCCTTTTTATTTTATTCCACTTTTCTTGTATATTAGAGGGTAATTCTTTGTCCCAGTCAATTTTTAATTTCCATAGTTCTTGTAATAATATTTTAGTAGTTACAATTACGGGATTTACTAAGCCTAACGGATCAAATAACTTCGAAATATCAGATAGAATGTTTCTTTTTGTAATTTTATTATTACATTTCCAGTTGCATTTCATCAGAAATTCATCTGTTCTTGGGACCCACGTTACACCTAGCGCTTTTATTTTATCTGTTTGGTCATTTTCAATTGTAATTTCTATTTCCCGATCTTTCTTTTCTATATTTTCTAATAATTTAGGACTATTAGAGCACCATTTCCGTAATTTAAACCCATACTTGCTTAAAACTGTAATTAACTCTTTTTGAAGAATTTCTACTTCCCTCAAACTGTCACCCCCTGTCATTAAATCATCCATATAAAAATCGGATTTTATGATTTCCGCTGTTTTTGGGTACTTTGTCTTTTCTCTTGCGGCTGTCTGTTGAAGACATTTAACAGGTAAATATGGTGCGCAAGATGTACCATACGTTACTGTTTTTAATGCGTATGTTTGTAACGGACTTTCAGAGTTCCAGCGCCAGTAAATTAGCTGAAACTTTTGATAATTTTCTTTCATCCAAATTTGTCTGTACATTTTTTCAATGTCCGCTGAAAATACATACTTATGCTTCCTAAACCTTAATAGAATATTAAACAAATCTTCCTGCAGCTTAGGACCTGTCATCAAAATCTCATTTAAGGAAACGTTTTTAGATGTTTTAGCTGAAGCATCAAAAACTACTCTCAGCTTGGTTGAAGAACTTTCAGGACGAAGAACACAATGATGTGGAAGATAATATTTTAAATCAAATTCTGAAATATTTTTTACTAATTTCATATGCCCTAAATTTAAATACTCTTGCATAAACTTATGATATTGTTCCTTAAGACTCTTATCTTTACTTAGTTTGCGTTCTAAATTGTAAAAACGTCTTTCAGCTTGCAGGGCTGAGTCGCCCAATTCTTTAGTAGGTTTATTAAAAGGCAATGATACTATAAATTTATTATCGGTTCCGAGACTCGTATTATCTTGGAAATATTTTTCGCATCTTTTTTCGGCAACTGTTTGATGCTCAACTTTATGTTGTATTTCTTCTAATTCCCAAAATTTTTGTAACTGGTGTTCCAAGCTATCTTCTGTATGTGAAACAATACCGCAATAAAGGGAGTTAGTTTCTACATTTGCTGGACCACAAGCTATCCAGCCAAACACACTGTTTTGTAGAACATACTTTTCTTTACTTAAAATTATTTGACCTTGCTTCAGGAGCGTGTAAAATAATTCTGCTCCTAATAAGAGATCAATTTTGCTTGGAACATCGAACTGAGGATCGGCCAATTGAATATCATCTGGAATTTCTCCCCTCACAATCTTTTGTGCTGGGAGATCGGAGAAAATTTTATTTACTACTAATAAATCGACATTAGTACAATAATCCGAATTAATTGATCTAATTTTAAAATTAATTCTTTCCTTAATATTGGATTTATTTTCTCCTATTCCTTCAATCACCGAATGATCCTTTTTTGAGTTTACCTTTAATTTATTTTTAAAATTGTTTGAAATCAGGCTAACCGGGGAACCACTGTCTAACAACGCTCTTGCTTCTTTCATTTCCCCGTTTAGACCTTCTACTTTAATTCGTGCTGTTGACAGCAAAATATATTTACCCATTTCGCAGAGGTTTTTGGTCCTTTCGGAAGATTTAACAACTGCACTTTTTGAAGGAGCTTGGTCTTTATGCAGAAGTGAATGATGGTTACTATTGCATTTTTTGCAATTAACCGCATTGCATTGTTTATTATTGTGCCCAGATTTTAAACACTTTACACATAATTTGTTTGCAAGGGCCTTATTCCATCTTTCACTTACAGATAATGCTCTAAACTTAGAACACTGATTTGGTAAATGGAACACCTTGCAATTCATTATGCATTTTTCATTACTAAAACCGTTCGATTTCTTTATTGAAACATTACTGAAATAATTTAGCAAAGGTTCTTGAACCACTTCTAACGCAAAACATTCGTGTTCCAAAAATTTTAATAAAGAGTAAATTTTTGAGACCATTTTAGAATCTTCTAAGGTCATTTCGTATTTTGACCTTAAATTATCATCAAGCTTTCGTACTAACAGAAAACTTATAAAGGCTTGTAATATTTCCTCAGATGACAGTTTCAAGTTATTTAGTGCCTGTAGAGATTCATTTATGGTTCTATGAAATGCCTTGACATTGCGAGCAAATTCCGTTACAATCGGTGCATCAAGCAATTTTTTAAAATACACATTTGCAATACATCTTTTATTAGTGAATTGCTTGTTGAGTATGTCCCATGCTACAGAAAAATTTGTGCTTGTAGATGGTAAATTAGCAATGCAACTGGCAGCATCACGTTTAAGTTTTGATTTAAGGATACACATTTTCTAAACGTTGGCGACATTCTTGGAGCCAAGTAATTGTTCAAACAACTCTTTGAACGTCTCCCATTTAGAATAATCACCATCGAAATAGGGAATATCTACGGACGGAAGGCTATACAATAATTTTTCCTCCGTTTTTGTTTTTCTTCCTTTTGAAATAGTAGCATATTCAACCTTCAATTCATAAAACGTTTGTACAAGTTCATCATCTGGGAAAGCGTCAACATACTCGTAAAAAAATTTTGGCGCCGTATTTCTTGATTCTTTAACTGCCTCGAAGCATCCGTTATCATCTCTGAATGCTTCGATGGAGTCTCCGAAGTCTGTCAGTGCACATTTAAACCTTCTTATAAGGCCATCATATTTAGTATGCTGTGCTTTATCGGCACCTTTATCAAGAGACCTACTATTGTCTGATTTATTCAAAGACTTACCTTCACTTTCCAAGAGTTTTTGAATTAGGAAGTCCAGCTTAGTTAGGGCTGTCAGCGCAAGTGTACATACCTTGGATGGTACATTTTCCTTAAAATATTTTTCTTTCTTAAGGGAAGTACCGTGGGGCTCCAGTTGCTCGTTGTTTGTTTGGAACATAGACATTTTCTCCTGTATGTTTCTTTTTAATAATTGCAAGGACTCCATGTTCGCATCCTTATCTGCCGCAATCGATGAGTGGTATACACGTTGAATTTCTTCAGCCAGCTCGTATTGAGTAATTAAAATCGCTTCCATTATAACACACTTTTTTATATTATTATTAAATTTTATTTTTTCGACTGATGCGGTGGTTCGCTTTATACAATCGGATCACTTGCTGATGCGTATCACTACACTACGCTTTATACAGCAAATGCTGATGCAAATTTTGCTTTATACAGCCAACAATGTAATTAATTTAATAAACAATTTAAAAATTGTTATTATAAAATTTTTTTTTTTTTAAACTTTACGTACTTCTAATGAACGTACGGGGTCACCAAAATGAAGAATAACACACTTCACTGAATTACAATTGCCAACTAACTCCTGTTTCCAAGAGTTTCTTTATTTATAAGATTCTTAACCTACCTAAACATGGGACGAACGCAGTTCGCACCATGTGCATATCTTATCAGCTAATGATGCGAACGCAGTTCGCACCATGTGCATATCTTATCAGCTAATGATGCGAACGCACTTCGCACCATGTGTATACCTTATCTAATGCTTACTTATATGACCAGAAGTCTAGCTGTCGCCATAGTTAATTGGTTTTTGTCTGTCATAAATAAGACAGCCAGACTTCTAATCATGCATACGTTCTCATGAGTTGCTAGTTCTAGTGATAGAGAAACGTATCCTAAACAAACTGTACTATTGCAGTTGGCTGACCATATGTTATCTTATCTTATGGTACCCTTCGCAGGACCTTACATATTTACTCAGATAAAGAATTCAGCACTTAGTACAGTTTTATATATTTCAACAGCTATCCCTTATTGCACTTTTCTTTATCAGGCTCGTATCTGCTCCTGTATCTACCAGTAAGATGAGTTTTCCATTTATAGCCTCTTCGCAAGGTAATTCGATTAACACGTCATTTCGCTGGGATTGTGTGCAGTTAGATACCCCTGTTTCTACATTTCTATTTTTATTGTTACTTGCCAACTTATTCATTGAGCAAGGTATTTTTGGATTTAAATTTTCATTTTTCTCTCCAACTTTGAGTGGCATTTCCGAATCAACTGTTTCTACAATTGTATGATTTCTCTCTGTGACATTGCTTTTTTTATTATCAGTCTTCTTCAACTTGATATTAATTTTTAAGGTTTTTTGAAGTTGGTAACGTTTCAACAATCGCTTTCGATGTCGGACTTACGGTTACCACTTTATTTGTTAAAGTTGGTAACGTATCCACAACCGGTTTGGATGTATGAATTACTGCTACTCCTTCATTTTGCCTTAAGTTACTAATATTTTTGGGTTCCCAGATTATTGGCCTGTTCTGGGCCCTTGATAGTTTCCCGGACGATTACTTTGTAACGCTTCCCAATTTCTTTTTGCCTCGCAATTTTTTATCATATGACCTGGTCTATTGCACCAATGACATATCGTTTGGCTCACTCTGTTTGGCGGGTTCATAGGAGTCTGATTCCTTTGCAAACCGTTGACTGTATTCGGATTAATGTTTATTGCCCTTCTTTGGTTCCCGTTCTGTTGGAATTGGTTTTGATTCCAATTTTTCTGGGTTTGGTTTGGCTGTCAGTTTTGTTGTACCTGGTTTGATTGCCAGTTCTGTTGTATTCGGTTTGATTGTCCATTTGGCTGGATTGGATTCCCATGCTGAATTCCTTGATTTCGAGAATTAGTCCCTTGATATGTGTTCCTTGCCACATTTTTCTGGCCTCCCTTTTGGTCACACCTCCAGTTTGGCTCGTGTCCATATTTTGAACACTTGTTGCAATATGGCGTGCTTTTGCGAGTTAAGCAATCATCCCTAGTATGACCTCGCCTGTTGCAAAAAGAGCAGATTATTCTCTCTGGCGATCCTTGTGAAGGATTTTGTATCCTTGCTGGTTGCCTGTCCATTTTTTCTCCTGCAGCTCTGCCACGACTTTCCTGTCGAATTTGCTCTTGCAGGTTATACGACATGGTGGCAAGAAGCGGCGAATTCATGTTAATATTTAAGTGGTCTGTTTGGAGGGAGCTACTGCTTTGTATGTGTTCTAGTGCCTCCACCGCTAATTCTACCATTTGTTCAATATTTTTCTTCGTCACGTTGAGCATATAAATTCTCAACGCGGCGTCTTTTAATCCTGTTTTGAATGATTTTTCTACGGCCCCTTCCACCATACTCAAAAGTGCCCTATCTCCGTCTCCGTTGTAATCCTTTCGAACTATTTCTATCGCCTGTGTTCGCAGGGCGTTTAGGCGTCTTGCAAACTGTCGTATATCTTCATTAGGTAACTGGCTACAACTTTGGATACCTATTATCACTGAGTCTAAGGTGACCCTAGGTAAGTATGCCCTTTTTATTGTGGCGTAGAATTCCTCGAGGCTTGTGAATCGTTGTGACCTCACTAAATCATACGCATCCCCGTGTAATCTCTGCTTAATGCAATCTATGTAGTCCTGACTGTTGTCTGCACCTACCTCCCTTGTGGCTAATTCGCACCCCTGTATGAATTTGTACACTTCACCGCGTAAGTCTCGTGACTGCGTTCCCGAAAAGAGCGGTACCAGCCTGTTCGTAATTTTGGCTATCTCACCTACACCCATTTTGTGTATGTTATTTGTCGTCCTAATCTGTTGAAATGACCTTCCGTTGTAATCTTTCTGACTAACTGCAGACGGAGCAGCTTCCTAATGATAAAGCGTCCGATCGTGGTCTAGCGATATCTCTTGACTTAAAAATCTATTCTGCTCTTTTAACTCTTGTTTGCGTCTATTTGCTTCCTCTAAAGAGCTACAGTCTTCTCTTGATTTCTGTGTAAATCACTGGTCTAAGGTTCTATTCAACGTTTCCTCGGTTATCCCTTTTTTTGTTAATAATTCCCTTAGTTTTTCGTTCCCTCGCTCTGTGTTCGCGAGTAAGTCTTCCTGAAACTCTTTATTTACTAAATAATTATAAACGCGTTAAACTCTAATTCCCATGTCTTTGAATCTTCTGTTTTATTCTCTATTATCTGGTTTAGGATTTTAAGTAATTCCTCTACTATTGCGTCTGCTTTTTCTACACTCGTATGGTCTTTTAGGTCCCCTACTCTAGACTTTATCAATTCTAAGTTTTCCTTGTTGCCTACTGTCTCTTTTAAAGTCGCCCAAATCCTGGATATAAATTCCCCCAACTGGCGTTTCAGTTCTTTATGAGTCCTATCTAATTCTAAGTAAGCTTGCTCCTGCAACGACTCGGCCATTAATCGACATATAGTTTAGTGGGGTTTTATTTTTCCCAATGTTTACAATTTACCTATGTAAGAGTATACATAAATTATTCCTAATGTATTGAATTTAAATTTATTTTCAAGTGGTTTGTGAAAAATGTCGTAAAACGATTACTTAGCGCCGCTACTTAACGTTCCATCGTTTTATTACATCTTTAATTTTTATACCCTACACCTTAAGGTAAGGGTATATTCACTTTGTAACGAAATGTGTAACGCATAGAAATAGAGACGATAGGTATAGAAAAGTATATATATTCTTGATCAGCGTGACCTACTGAGTCGATTTAGCCATGTCCGTCCGTCTGTCTGTCTGTCTGTCTGTCTGTCTGTCTGTCTGTCTGTCTGTCTGTCTGTCTGTCTGTCTGTTGAAATCACGATCACAGGAGAACCGGTGAAGATATGGTGATGAAATTTTGCATAAACATTGTTTCTTGTGGTGTGCAGGTTGGTATTGAAAATGGGCAAAATCGGTCCACGACCACGCCTATTTTTTATTAAAAATGTGATATCAGCGTTCGTCTTTGAGCTATTAGAACAAAATTTCATTCCTGGGTATAGAGGAGCATTATCCGTTAATGTGCCAAATATGGGCGTGATCCGCCCACTTTTAGGTTACACAGGCAAAAGAGGGTTATATTGTTAAATATATAAACTTCCTGAATAAAACTTTAGATAACAACTTGTTTTACAAAAAAACATTATTACATGAAAACTGGGTGCGGTCCGCCCACTTTTACACTACATATACAGTATAGCAGTATGAGAGCAAGTTTATTACCACGGAAATAAAGTTTAAATGAACACAATTATATAACAACTAAGCTAGTTATTTTGTTTTGAAAAAGGTAATGACCACGCCCACTATTTATACAGAGTCGTAGCTAGGTTTCATGGAGCCCGGGACGGTTAATCAACTTGTAGCCCCAAAAATTCCTAGAATTCAATAAGTCAATACTTGATTTCCACAACTGCCGCCCAGAGTGGACCGCCACGGCCGCCCTTTTCAAAACTTTTAGGTGTAGGGTATCTAAGATTCGGCCAGGCCGAATATAGCTTTCTTACTGGTTATACTAGTCGTAGTACTTTTTAATGAGATATAATTTAAATTTTCTTATGAATATTCAACTTCCTTAACCGGCTTAGCTTTCTTGCTCGTTTCGTTTACCGAGCGTGCAGTAAACATTCGCTGTACAATTGTTTATTTGTCTGTACGCTGACGTCCGATGCTGCTTTGTTTCAAGCAGAGACGAAGCGTTAAAATTTTCGTGACTGCGCTGTTCTGCTTTTTCCAAGAGACGAAGCGTCAAAATCTTCGTGACTGCGCTGTTCTGCTTTTTCCCAAGCAGAGACGAAGCGTCAAAATCTTCGTGACTGCGCTGTTCTGCTTTTTCCCAAGCAGAGACGAAGCGTCAAAATGTTCGTGACTGCGCTGAGGTAATTTAAGACCTCACAGAATGGAACGAACGACCTGCCTCTATTTTTCTATCTTTGCTTGTTTTTTATCAGCCCGCAATTGTAATTGTTTGTTATTGAAACAACGAAGTTAACTTGGCTTTGATTATCCAAACTATATGAAGTCTCTAAGCTCCGTACTTTAAATGTTTAACTTTTAATTTTGTTATTTTTAATAACCAAAAAAATTTATTTTTAGTGTTTTAATCTATTGTAATTCCGATTATTACCCCCTTTTTTTTGAAATTTCATACATTTGCGAATGTAGGACGTATTATTTAAAAATACGAAATACGGACGAATAAAATGATAAAATTAATTATCAACCAATCAACTTAAAATGTGCGACTTTGAAATCAATTACATTGATTGTTTAAATTTATTTAACAGTGTAATTTGAAATCAAACGTCTAAGACACACCCGAGAAATTATACAACGAAAACTTAAAACTAACCCGTATACTGTACGCGTTTTGTTTTAGTATTGGATTGGATTTCTGTTTTTTAACAATTTGCGTTTATCATTTGAATTTTACCACGTTAAATAAATCCTTAAATTTATTTAAGTTAGTAAAATTACTCTGACTTTCGCGAATTGTCTTACAGTAACCAATATCGTTAATTAAAAAAAATCGTAAAAATTCGTAGTTGTTAATGTTGGCGACGTTTAAGTTGTTGCTGTTGATTACTGGCATTAACGAAAGATAACTAGCACATAAACCAGTACCTTTCACCAGGATATCTGCTGATTTGTTGGCATTCGGCACTTGAACCGACTGCCAACGCTGAAAATTAATGTAAAGGTTGTTAAATAAATTAGCGACTTAATTAGTTTAACTCAATTTTTATTTATAGCAATATCAAGTATTAACATACTTCAATTTATTTCGATTCAAATTATTCTAATTTTACTCATGTTTTTTCACTGTGATATATCTTACTATTTTACTTTACTTTTATTTGTCACTGCTACAATTTCACTTTTTAATTTATTCCTAAAATTATTATTTCACTTTTCAAAATATCCTCGCAACTTCATTTCTACTTATTGTTTCACTTTCTTACAAAGTGACTGTGTTTCACTGTCACATATAACTTCCTAACTGCTTCAATTCCTTATTATATTATATTATATTTTTTTATTTTGACTTACTTTATTCCTTATCGAGCGATCCTCGGCTCGAAAATTCCGGCTGCGCCAATTTGTTGTAGTAACTCGGGGTGTCTTCTTCTTGTTCAGTTGTCCTCTGTACAACAAAATAAAAACTCCTTGTTTAGGATTTTTACTAAATCTACTTTTATTATATTTCACTCACTTTCGCGCTAACGCTAACTTTAATTTTTAACACTTATTCTAAACTAACTTAACTTTTATTTACAAGTTACTTAATCGCGACTTTATACGCGATAAAATAGACGACGCACAGTGGCCGGTTTTTCAACTTAGCGGCCAAAAATCATTTTTTTCAATGTCACCGATTTCAAAATGGGTTAGGTCATATGAAAGTAGAAACCTGAGAGCCTAGGGAGCCAAAAATTACAGCTTTATCGTGATTATTTCATTAGGAACTATGCAATAAAAGACAGCACTTTTTATTTTCAACTAAAATAAACACATTTTTTAAACTTTTCACAGATTTAGATATCCATATCTCTGTCAATATTTCAGATATTAAGTTCCGGTTTTTTTATTAAATTCTTGGATATATTCGTTGTCAAATGTTGTTACAATTGAGTAAAACTGTGGTATAGTTATTACGTAACAAGAATTCCAGAAATGCTCCAAATTTGGTTAAATTTCGTCGTATTTTGGAGCAGGACTTTTGCGCTCCAAAATGCTCCAAAACAAATTTTACACCATTGTAAAGCTGAAAGTTTCCTCTAAAAGCCCATTTTTTTGCATCGGTTTGCCCCACCGGGCGCTAGAGCCCATTATATGAGTCAAAGTGGCACACTGCAAACGTTTTTAACATGTTTTCCGTTATTTTTTCTTCGGTAGTGTTATACTTTTTATATATATATTTCAAAGTATGGAAGGGTACTGGGATAGTTTGCAGTAATTAGGTTTTTTTAATTATCATGTAATTAGCTCTTACTGTAAATGTGAAGAGATTATTGCTTTCATTGGAAGAGAATTATGTGAAAAGTCTTGGCTTTTGTAAGTGATGTGATAACCGAAGAAGTTAATAAAATTAGGAGGCAAATTGATGAACTTCAGCCGCGGCTATTTGAGTATCATGGCCATATTATTCAAATAGATTTCAAACTTCTGCTGACCATGATTGATGGAAAAGTCGGACAAGCCTTAACTGATACTAAGGCATCCTCTAGCTCCAGCACCAGCAGATGCCAATTATTCTGAGGAGGCACACGAATTCGGATTGTCGCATCTCCACAATAGAATTCGTTTCATGGAACATATACTGAAATTGGCTATGATTTAGAATTTGGAGCAACAGGAACGGTTAGAGAAAATACAGTGAATAAGGAGAAACGGAAACTGAAAAACAGCCAAATACAGGAACAATATCGTGAAATAGGGCTAATAATTGACCAGCCAAAAGAAGGAGAGGGAAATACAAATGATGGAAACACCGCTAGAAGATTTTTCTCAGATCTTGAGACGACAGCTTTCATTACAGGAGTGGACGTTGAATTAATTAAGCAATTCAAAATAATAATAAAAGCTATATCATGCAGCAGGATGATTGATGCCAAAAAAGTTACAACGAAATATATCCCTGGAGGAATATGCCATCAACCATTCATAAAATTCTTTATCATGGCGAGCAAATTATTGAAAATAGTATAATACCATTTGGTGATCTTTCTGAAGAAGCACAAGAAAAAAGAAACAAGGATTACAGATTCTTTCTTGAACACAATACAAGGAAAATTTGAAGATATTGTACCAATGAGGATCTGCTTGCAGTTTTGCTGTGCACATCGGATCCATATATTTCAAATATCCGCCAAAAATGGAAATCTAGCTCAATCGAGTTAGATAGTGATGCACAAAATTTACTACTAGATGAGCAGAATTCTATCAATGAATGCTTTGAAAAAATTGTTGCATTTACATTAGTTCCTTATTTATTACCTTATTTTTATTAATGTATTTTATTAATATGTTCGTTATTGATAATAAAAAGTCTTTAATCATTAAATAAAAAGAAATGTATTATTTTTATAATCTCTTTTTTAGGCTTTTAGGAAAATTTTAATAGGTACCCTGATTGAAACTCTCATATCTCTGGTTTTCAACGATCGATTTTTATGATTTTAGTCTCACATTAAAGCTTAAGATTAGAAGAATCCAACAAAAAAAACTGGAATAAAAAATTCCAAGAGAGTCAAAAGATATGGATTTTTGACCGCTAAGTTGAAAAACCGGCCACTGTGCGACGCCCTCGTCGTTCGGATATAATTTTAAGACTCCCGTTCGAATCTTTTTCTTGGTTCCACTCTGGCTTGGTCGACGCACCCGTGTTGGCGCGTGTCGCAATTTCCATTATTTCGCAATTTTTGTATTGCGAAATATCAATATCGGCAGAATTAAATCGTTCCCAATTTAATTCTTCCGCGTTTGGTTTTGGATTATTTTTATTATTTCTTTAAACCAAGCGTTTTATGGTCACTGCAAAGAGCTATGATTTTTTATGGTTTGGAAGCTCGCTACTAGCTAGCTTCCACGATCAATACCAATGCTAAACGCTATGGTTGTTGGCTTGGTTTTCCGAAGCTTGACTAAAGCTTCTGGCTACCAAACAAAGCGCTGCGGTTGCAGACTTGGCTTTCAGGTTTACTTTAATGAAAGCTTGGATGGAAATTGTGATCGCGACATACAACACAGGCATAAGGGAGGCCTGTAAGAGACTAGCAGAAGTGCGAACTACTGGCGGGAGGCTAAGCATAGCCATCGACAGCCAGGCAGCTATTCTCTCCCTGCTGGCCTCAACCACGTATTCCAAGGTGGTGCAAGAGTGCCGCACGAACCTTAATAATCTCTGCCGTCACGCGGAGGTGAAGCTACTCTGGGTTCCAGAACACCAAGGCATCCAAGGTAACGAAAAAGCGGATGAGCTCGCCAGGCGAGGAGCCGCCATGTCGCCGGACAACGCAATCCCCATGAACAAACCATTCAACACTCTAAAAGGAGAACTATACAGCGTTTTCTGCGATAAAGCCAACGTCATATGGAGAGATCTTCCATCATGCCGACTTCCAGGACGTCCTGGTCTACATATGGAATCTGTCTGTCTGTTGAAATCATGATCGCAGAAGAACTATTTAAGCTATTAGAATGAAATTTGACAGAAATGTAGGAGTTCGCTATTTCTGTATAGGTACAATCAATATGTTTCTTTTATTTTTTCTTAATAATTATAGGTTTCCCTATAATTTAGAGTTTTAATATATTGGTACGCTACTTTAGCAGTTTTCTCTCAAAGATATAGGCAGAAGTTATAAGTTGAAGGGTTTTTTTCTTCCTATTTTCATAAGTTGTAGTGGAGGCTTAGCTCAGCCAACTCCGAATGCTTCACTATTTCTTTCCCGAAGACTGACCTTCTAGTACTGTAAAAAGCCAGGCATTCAGAGATTATGTGAATGGTCGACTCCGTAGACTCCATGCAGAATCTGCTCTGGGTCTCTTTTGAAAGTCTCATTTTATTCAAATGGTATCTCAAGTTGGAGTGTCCCGTGATGAGTCCCACCAAGGTTTTTATACACCTCTTGTCCAGATTCAAGAGGGATTTAAAACTTGGTAGTTTGGGCCTAGTATTTGTTTGCCTCCGCTAGTGCCCATTTTTGCATGAGTTGTTTGAATAGGGATTTGCTTACTCCGAATGAAGGCTCCGGTCCAATGAAGGCCTCAGCCGAACCAGACTTAGCCAGTCATTGCCATCAAAACCCCTGTATGCCGGTATCCAATGTAAGGTTACCCGGTTTCCCTTAGGTAGTTCGGAAAGTATAGTTGCCGTTTCCAGGACTAGCTTCGATATTATTACGTAGGAATCCAGTGCTTTAAGTGCCGCCTGGCAATCCGTGTTAATTATTACGTTTTTCTTTCGTGTGTGTTTTCGAATGATGTCTGGGATTAGAGATGTGATGTTTTTCTGGAAGCGATATACCGTTAGGGTTTGATCCGAGGGCATCACAAACTTCGTCCGTCTGCTTCAAAATTTTAGGATTGATAAATGGTCTTTAGGATACCTTAGCCCGTTTATCATTCCGTTGTGATACCAACTGTGACCATCTGTATGTGTATATGTAGTGGGACCAGACCTAGGATGATGTTTAAGCTAGCCGTCGGTGTGGAACAAATGCACCACGTCATGCAGACGGCTACTAGCCTCTGCACCCTTTCCAACCTTCGTATTTTGGACAGTTCCTCTGCATGCGTCACCACCGGTCTCATTATCATATGGTAAAGTGGTAGAATCGATTTGGGTTTGATCCCCCAATTCATCCCGCATACTCTTCTACATATCCACAAAGCCTGAGTAGCCTTGTTTATTATGTGATCCATATAGGGATTCCAAGATAGTCTACTGTCTGCATACTCTATGGCTCTAAGGATACTCTATGGATTCCCAACGAATTCAGCGTGTTGAGAAGATCATTCACTACCATAGACCATAGAAGGGAGGAGAGCACTCCGCCTCGGGGACAACACACCTTTGTGGCAGATAGGGCCACTTCCTCGATGTTCGACATTATGATTCTGCCGCGGAGCATGTTCTTTATCCATCTCACTACAGTGGGTGGTACGCCAAAGTTAGTGAGAGCGGTGTCTATGGATTCAAAAGACGTATTATTGAAGGCCCCGCTGGCCTCTTCGTCTATTGATCTTAGCCTGTTGCGGGCTACAGACGGTCGTCTGTAGAGCTCGTGGTACTTGGTCAGGGTCCAGCGTTTCCCATGGGCGAGAACTCCCCTTGGTCATAGTACCTGCTGGACGGGTTGTAGCTTCGTTTACTGCGGCTGCTGTGGCTCAATTTTCTTCTGCATCAGCCGCGCCTCCTTTTGCATTGTCTAGGAGGAACTCTGTTGGCTTCTGGTTTGTTGACACCTGGTTTGTGGAGTCGGATAACGAGCCCTCGTCCAGTGGGCTTCGTTTATTGTCCATGGTTGTTCGCTTGGTTGGTGTTGATGCTTTCTTCGTTATTTCCTTCGGTGGTTCAAGTCTCTCCTGCGATGTGTTGTCTTCGACGGCCACTGCATAACTTAGATAGTGTTCTCGGATACCACTCTTTTTTATACACAATTTTTTTCCGTTACGTCCTGGAATTCCACTGCTTGTTCCTCTACCTTACACCTCTTGTGCCGTCTGCTTAGTGAAGGTGGTGCAGCGTCTGACAAGTTTTTGACGAACGCTTCCGACACAAAACCGGGTGTCGCTCCTGTGTCTACGGTAGCAGTTACTGGCAACCCGTCCATGTAGATGTCGGCCGTAAGGTGTCGCTTTGTAACTTTAAACGGGGATTCTACTTCAGGAGATTGGTGGGAGTGGCCCGCAACGCTCTCCGTTACTGTTGTAGGCAGTTGGCATTTCCCGACTTCTTCTTGTAGCACTCTATGGTCCTCGCTCCCTGCTGACCACATTGCCAGCAGAACAGCTCTGTTGGGTTCCTGCAGCCCCTTACGAAATGTCCGTCCGCAACGACGAAACGCGGTGCCGGCATTGAGGATCACTTCCTTTTGCGGATTCTGTTGGCCTTCTACACTCGACTCGACGGTGCAATGCTTAGCCTCCTGACTCAGCATGTTCTCGTATTGGTCGCACAGCACGACCAAGTCTTCCAAGGTCTTCTTTTGAATTCTTGACGCTTAACGAAGGTTTGATACTTCCGCCGGCTATTTCGGTAGATCGATCTATTTCGATCTTCTTCTCGTAGGAGTAATCGGTGTGACGCATGAAGTTCTGCATTGCTATGACGTAGTCTTTGAATAGCTCCGTCGCTTCCTGAAATCTCTGTCGCACATCGTCATCGAGTCGTTCCTGGTATAGTGAGGACAGGAAGAACTTTACGAAATACTTTTTAAATTCACCCCAACGCAGCCACGACTTTTAGTTGTTGCGGAACCAATGGAGACCATTTCCCTGCATAATCTCCGGCATGGCCTTAGCAAAAAGTCTCGAGATATTCCGTACACGTCGGCTAGTTCTTCTAGTCACTCGACAAACTCCAGTGGATCCAACCTGTCATCGAAACCTCTGGTTCACTTTCGTACCTGGTTCATTATGCTGTAGTTTACTGGCGACTGCTCTGGTTGACTGGACTGATGAGTACAGGTGTTTGCTTGAGACGCGGTTGGCATCCATAGCGGCGTAGGGGTGGTGATCTGTATCGATGAATGGCTTGGCCGCGATGCTGTACTTGGGACTGGTGGCTTGAGATCCTCGCTAGTGCTAAACGTCGACAATATGCCTTTCAGATCTTCTACGTTGCCGTCGGTGTCTAGACCAAACTCACTCATGACCGTCACATGTCACTCTCGCTTGAGGGCGGCTATCCATCTTTTCACCATGTTGCACTCTGTTAGTTCGCTGGTCACAGGTGTTGAATTTTGAGTTGGTACTTATTTACGCACAGTTTTTTTTTATCTTTCTTTCCTCTTTTCTTATTACTTGTTGCTTGTTACTTGTTCCCTAGTCTCTGCTCCGGCGCCACTTGAAACGACCCTTTTTGCCTCGGTCTTCTAAAGGCGTTGTTTCTTTATGAGTCTGTGTTTGTTGTTGTTTGACACTATTTATTTAGTCCAAGTCTTATTATCTAATCAGATTAGGGCTAACAAGTTGCCTTAAATTGAAGTGCTGGTTACAAGCAGCTCTGTGACTCTGGAAAAAAATCTGTTGTCTCAGTTGTATAAAGACACTGATGTATCAAAAACCTCTGGTGGAAATAAAAACTCTGGTAAAAAAAAATGCCGTTGTTGTGGCGATGGAAACTGGTGTGTATGTGTGGTGTGTAACGACGAGTGTTCTGATATCTAGGCGGAGCTTGTGGCTATTAATTCGTCAGGGTTAACGATTGTTGCTCTGTGTATCTAACACGTTCGTGTTTATTCTTACGTTTCCCTCGAAGCTTCAGTTTATCGTCGGTTCGGATTATCATCGGTTCTCCTGTGATCGTAATTTCACCAGACGGACAGACAGGCGGACGGACATTGCTAAATCGACTCAGGACCCCCCCTTAACCTTAAAGTGTAGGGTATAAAAACTTGTGTAAGTGAAATCGAGCACCAAAAATTTTTGCACCTTGGATGTGCAGGCTTAACTCATTTTAATGAATTTATAGTTGAAGTTACTGAATATCAGAACTTTGTTATAAACCCATTTTTTGGATTTGGAAATTTGTCGATTCAATTTCAGAAACAAGTACATTGGTTGTACCAAAATCATCATGGATTTCGTTGGAATGATGAATCCATCTTTTTTAGTAGTGTTGGAAATTTTTTGAGATTAAATAAATATTAAAAACTAACTTGTATGTAAAGGGTTTTCCAATAAGAGGTGTAATTTTGAATAGCCCGCTATTTCGGTAGCTGTCACTTTTGAAGCTGTTATTTTGACATTTGACAAGTAGAAATTCACTTGTTTTTAAAATTCACTTCATTTTTTAAAATTCACTAAAAAAATGGTGAACATTTTGCAGTCACAGTTCGTAAAACTAAATCATTTTTGGGTCGTCGTGAAGCACCTTGTCGGACCGCAATACAGAAATTGGTGGAAAAATTCGAGCTGTTGGGACAAGTTAGTGATGTGAAGAATAAAACCCGTGCACGTCGTTCAAGAACAACTGAGAATATTGCTGCTGTAGCCCAAAGTGTTGAGGATAACCCAGGTTTGTCCATTCCTCGTCGTTCTTTGGAATGAGAGATGATTAATGATTTTTTATGGCCGGAGTTAGATGGTATTGATCTGGACAACGTTTACTTTCAACAAGACTGCGCTACGTGCCACACAAGCAACGAAACCATTGATCTTTTACGGGAAAAGTTTCCTGACCGTGTTATCTCTCGAAGAGGTGATCACAATTGCCCACCGAGATCTTGTGATTTAATACCTTGCGACTTCTTCCTTTGGGGCCACATGAAAGACAAGGTCTACGCCAATAGCCCAGCGTCGATTGAAGACCTCAAAGATGGAATTCGTGAGGCTATCGAGGACATAGGGCAGCCACTTTGCGATTTGGTTATGGAAAATTTCCTGAAAAGGATATGGTCCTGTAAGCGTGGTCGTGGTGGCCATTTGGCTGATGTTGTTTTTCATTATTAACGGCATAACTTCCTCTTTATTTCGAAATAAACGTGCGATAATTTATCGCAAAAAATGGCATTTTTCTTTGAATATCAAAATTACACCTCTTATTGGAAAACCCTATAAATATATGTGAAAGGATTCGAAAAGAAAAATTGGATTGAAGAAATCATTGGGAAACCTGTATTTAATTTGGAAGAATTGGGCTGTTTAGATGGCTGTAGATGTGTTTGCAAACCTGTCTAAAGTTTACAAAAACATCTGCTAAGATCAATACATCAGTCTTCAAATATAACATCATGTAATCTTTTAGTGTTTCGCAGTTGAAGGCATTCCAAACCTTTAAAGCGTGTTGATAGCCTTCTTTACAATTTTTATTAATAAAACGACAAAAAAGGTGATCATGGCTGGGAAGACTGGTTTCTCTTAGACGTTGAACTGAATTGAGCTATACTCCCTTTGAAGAAGAGCTGAAATTCAGCATCGTTCGGATACATTTGGCGCACTATTTTGAAATCACTTGATGACAAATTTTGTGCTGATGCATCCAAACTTCCTGCCATGAAAGGAAAAGAATGCAAGAATTTTATTTCAATTGTTTTGTTTTCGTCCACTTTAATACGTTTTGAAAGTGACACGTACAACTCTCTGTTTAAGGAGATAACATTAATATCAAATAAACTCAATTCTTTAATGAAGAGGGGCGTCGTAGCTAGTAAAATTATGGAAAAATACAGGCTCAAAATTTGAAATTTTAAGTTGCATTCGTGCTATGCCGGCTACTTGTTTTTTCCAGGTTTGCTAGTAAGCTGTTGACATACTCGTATGTCATAATAGGTGACGGTTATTTATTCAACTTCTTGCAGTAAAGTCATTTTTGCTTAAATTAATTTTAGTTCAACCACTTCATCATCATCCACCAGCATAAAGTATACAGCATACAAATCCATGTTCACTTTAATTGATGTGTGTATGTTCACTTTAATTGAAGCTCTTTTTCCACTATATTTTTTAGCGTTCTCAAAAACCTCATCCTGATTTTGGAATATCAGGGTTTGTATTCTATCCCGAAAAAATGATTTTATGGACTTCAGACCACCAGTTATTGTGACGCAACAGTTCTTTTTGTGTCTCATGGTTCTAATATGGTGCTTCCACTCTCTTCGAGAAACAGCTTCATTACAATGTGTGCAACGAACGTTGTCGGTAGCTTGGTGATGGCGGTAGCTATGATGGCGTTGGTATTGCTGCTGATGATGTTGGCGTTGGTGTTGCTATTGGTGATTGATTTCGAGTGGATCCACTTTATGTGGTTTTGCAAGTTGTTGCGTCTGGTGAATTTCACTCCAAATTCTTCACACTGAAATACCACATTTTCATATATTACTTTCGATATGAATCTTGCCTTTTGAGGTTGCGCATTGCAGTGAACTCCCGTCCACAAACATCACATACGAAGCTCTTCATTTTCTTGTTCAAAAATATTTAAAAGTCTTTTAAATTATATTGTCTACTTTTCCTTAGTTGTTATTAAATTTGTTGCTATAATTTTTATACCCTACGTTCACTTTGTCACGAAATGGGTAACGCATAGAAATAGAGACGATAGGTATAGAAAAGTATATATACTCTTGATCAGCATCACCTCCTGAGTCGATTTAGCCATGTCCGTCCGTCTGTCTGTCTGTCTATCTGTTGAAATCGCAATCACAGGAGAAGCGGTTAAGATATCATAATGAAATTAGAAATATTGTTTCTTATCGGTCAACGACCATGCCTATTTTTAATTAGAAATATGATATCAGTTTGATATCACAACAACATTTCATTCCTGGGTATAGAGTAGCATTATTCGTGAATGTGCCAAATATGGGCGTGCTCCACCCACTTTTAGATTACACAGGCAAGAGAGGGTCTTAAATGGTTATATTGTTAAATATATAAACTTCGTGAATAAAACTTTACATAACAACTTATTTTCCAATGAAAAATTATAACAGCAAACTGGGTGTGGTCCGCCCACTTTTCCACTACTTATACAGTATAGCTCATGAAAACAAATTTATTACCACGAAAATAAAATTTAAATTTGAACACAATAATAAAACAACTAAGCTAGTTATTTTGTTTTGAAAAAGGTAATGACCACACCTACTATTTATACAGGGGCGTAGCTAGGTGTCATGGAGCCCGGGGCGGTTAATCAACTTGGAGCCCCAAAAATTCCTAGAATTCAATCAATCAATACTTGATTTCCAAACCTGCCGCCCCCGAAATTGTGCCGCCCAGAGTGGACCGCCACCCCCGCCCCACCCTATCTACGCCACTGTACTTATACCCGTCTGTGATTAAATATGATTATAAGGTATAAGGTGTTCTTTATAACCACATATTTCCTCTAGTTTCAGTTTGTATTTCACTCTATAATGTTATTGTTCTGCAATGAAAAATCTAAATAAATTAAAATTTAAATAAATAAGACTATTTAGTTAAATTAAACTTTTTCAAAACTTTTAGATGTAGGGTATCTAAGATTCGGCCAGGCCGAATAGCACTCTTACTGGTTTTATATTTTATTTCGTTTTTCAGTAGTATATTTAAGTTGTTTTTTTGTAGTAGTAGTAGTTTTTCATTTAGTTATTTAGTAGAATATTCTAATGTTTCACTTTACGTTTTTAAAAGTTTATTTAAATTATTTTATATTTGAAACACACATATATATTTAAATTTTTTTTTTATTTAGTTATTATTTATTTATTTAAATAGTATATTCAATCTGTTCACTTTATTTTTTTAAAAGTTCATTTTACGTATTTTTTTATATTTGAAAGTGTTTTATTTTATTTCTTATTCAAATAGTATTTTTAATTCTTTTTTTCACTTTGCTTTGTTTTGCTTATTAATTACATTATTAATCTTGTGTTCGCACATCAAAAACTGATCACTGACTAAGGGTAAGCTTTGCGCGTCTGCACTACACATTAAACATTGTGCATAAACAAAAAGAAATCCCCAAATTTGTTTACATTCACTCTTGACGCCACTTCATTTCACAAAAAATGAAATATGAAGGAAAAATTATATCATACTAAATTTATGAAAAATTGCTTTTGTGCATGTTAATTCATGTTCACCATTTGTCTGTCCGTCTATCTTTTCGACTCTTTGTCTTTCCGTTTATATAGGGTCCGCCAAATAACTTTTTTTTTTTGAAAATGCGAGTGTAGCTTCGGCTGTGTGGCACGTAGCGCCGTCCTGTTGAAACCAAATGTTGCCAATATCCTCCTCTTCAACACGGCCCGATAACGATCGCCATTGACTGTAACGGCCACTCCTTGCTCATTTTCGAAGAAAAATGCCCCAATTATGCCTCTGGACCAAAATCCGCACCAAACAGTGACTCATTTTGGGTGCACCCGCTTTTCAATGTATGCGTGCGGGTTTTCTGTTCCCCAAATGCGACAATTTTGCTTGTTTACATACCCGCCAAGATCAATGAGCTTCATCTGAAAAGATGATTTTTTTGGCAAAATCGGCATCGGATTTTCAAAGTAATGTCGCAGTATTTTCCAGCGTTGTTCAAGCGTATACACAACCACATTCGTTCAGCGGAAGGATAAAACTCATTATCTGTCAAATCAGACATGAGCTAAGTGATACCATTCACGAAATAAGCACTAATTGAAAAAAAAACGTTAGATAGCGGACCCTTTATGTATGTATCTATGTATGTCTGTTTTCCACACCCCCTTTGCCACGCCAGCATTAACACCCACTTTTCTACGCATATTTTTGTTACGCCAACCGTGGATACGCTCATTTTGACACGCCCCCTTTGCAACTTTCTTTGCAATCCCATTTTCACTCCGCCCGCTTTCCCCCCTATCCTATCCTATCCTCCACACGCAGCCAGAGAACAACACGTCTACTTAGCCTTGCGCAGGCAGAGCTCCATACAGCGGTGGCGCTACGTTGAGCAAGAACCCTTCTATACACTTCTAGTTTTTTAAATTTTATGTATATCTTCTTCTACCAGTGCTGTGTACGTAGTCATTCTCATGGTCATTCATGTGCACTCTGTAGCCTCATTATCGGTACCAGTAAACCAAATATAAAACCAGTTAGTGTTTTTATTAGCAAAGATAAATGTTTGACGATACTTATATTATATTTCATTATGGGATACGAGTAGATAAAAAAATTTAACATTTCAGACATTGGTGTAGTTGATCCAATGAGCGATATATCAACACTAAAGGAGGAAATTGTTTCAGATAAAGAACCAAGCTGCCAACCACTTTCCCTATCGCTAGAGAGAACATTTTCAATTTCAAGACTGAGCCCATCTAATCAAAGTAAGAATGAAGACTACAAAACCAATTCAGGTAAAATTGTAAATAATTGTATGTTACTTATTTAACATTATACACATTTATTTACATCGCCTACAAGTGCCTTTATACGTAACATCTATTAACTCCCGTAAGTAACTTTGAAAACAAAAATCATAATCAATTTCAAAAAACCATAAAACAAAAACATTTCAATTTTATAATACATACATACATTCTATGTTATAGTATGTTTTGCATAAAAGTTTTAAATTTAATTTTAAATTTTAAATCTAAATTTAAATCTAATATCATATTACTTTATTGATATTCCATCAACAAATCTTTCGTTAGATAATTCTGTCTACTCAATTCTGACAAATGGTAATCGGATATACATATGTACATATATGTTCAAAAAAACCTAAAAAAAAATTAAAAATTCTGGCTGGATATTATCTAGTGAGCTATAATTACAAAAATTTAAATTCTTATTCTAGGATACTAAGGTAGTAATAAGGAAGTAAGTAATCTTATTAGCAGAATCTAAGAGAATACATCTAGATTTAAAAAAATATTCCAAATCTGGATTTATATCCGCAGCTTGACGACCCGTTGGTTACTTGGATGATGTACTTTCGACCATTGCATAGCGTTTCTTCTAGAACAAGCTAGCTGGACAAACTTATTTTTTAGTTTTTTGTATTTGTTAGGTTGGGGGTGAAAAGAAAACAATTGTTTATATTTAATATATGTATGTATTTGCAGTCTTGTTTGCACTCATCAACAAATACAAAAGAAACAACACAAAATATATATATACTCGTACATATATATATGTACATTGTACATACATACATATATGTATATGTACATAAATTATACATAAAATGCAATTGGTTGATGCTTGTAGATGCAGTCAAAATCATAACTGCTCATAATACACTACAGCAAAACCATCCAAGGTGGAGTTGCTCAGAGTATAAGCTAATGCCACAGAATAAATAGTAGTGGTAGATGCTACAGAAGTAGGATATCGGCCGGCGATACTTGTTCACTTTAGGGTGCGGTCGGAACAACTGAGGGGAGATCAAACAACGAGAGAGCAAACTTGAACAGAGAGAAGCAACCACTAACAAAGAGAAGTAACGAGAGAGAGCAAGCATAAAACGTTTTTGTGTGCGTACATCTGTTTTACTAGACTGCGTCGTGAATTCACGTCTTGTTGACAAAATTTGGTTTCAAGCTTTAGATTTCTGTATTTTGGTTTTCTTCCCTTGAAAGTTTCATATTTTACATTGCATAGCTATGCACAGCATCAACAGGAGTTACTGGTTAATAGTAGTGCTCTAGTAAAAAATTACTAGAGAGAAAAAGAGAGAAAAATTAAATATTGCCGGCACTTTGTATCAACAGCGGCGGTATTTCATTTTGAAAGAAAATTTTGCTGTGATTATACACAAAATAGGGTATTTCGAAAGTATCTCCCAATTCCTGTTAGAGGACCCTTGGTCATAAGTTACAACTTTAACTAGGATGCCAAAACTGTTCAAAAATGTGAAATTTCGTGAAATGATCTTTTTTAGTATACTGGCAGAAAGTCCATTTTTTGGAAACAAAATAATTAAATGTAAGCGCCCAGTTGGAAAACATTGATTGGTTTGTCCTTTCAACCCCATTTCCCTCAAACCCATCAACTAAATTTTGTTTAGAATTGTATCGCGATTCCCTTCTAATCATCATTTTATCCATGAGCACAATCATATTATTCTTTTCGTACTGGTTCAAATCCCAAGCACTTCTTTTTTATTAACCCCAACTTATGGTACGGGCAAAACAGCTGAGGGGAAGATCAAACAACGCGTGAAGCTTCGAGAGAACTTGTTTTGCGAAAGAAATCTCTTTCTCAGGTACACTGAAAAGATGGAAGCACGGGCGGCTCACCAATAAAAAAAAAAGAAAAATAACCATAAACATTAATGGGAATGATATTGTAGTCAATATGCATTGTGTGCATAAGTCATCGCGATCGGTCGTGTTTTCTTAGTGATCATTGGGTCTTAACCTCTAAAAGTTTAACGTTTTGGTCTGGAACTTGGCAATAAAGTTTCGAACTATCACTCATCACGGCTGACTGTGTTTTTTTTGCCGCAGTAATTATAAAAATTGTGTTTACGTTGATTTTTTTCATAGTTGGTTTGAGAATTTGTATGTCTATTCCAATTTTTCTTTCCACTTTGTGCTGTTGTTCGGTACTTCATAGTATATAGACAATCACAGTGGATGTTACAGTGCATCTCATAAGGACTACTAAACTTTTTAAAACTTTTTAAAAACTTTATAATTCCTCAAATATCTTGAGTTTTCTCTCGAAAACTATTTTATTTTATTTTATACAATAAAATCTCGTACGACTATCCTTTAGTTTATATTTTGCAATAATGGCGTGCATATTTCGTGGATGCAAAACAATCAGTGTATCAGAGAGATTAGTATTCTGCTCATTATGCGATGACGACTATCATCTGAAATGCGTTGGTCTTACAGGAAGAATTGCCGATAAAATTGGTATTGATGGAGGACTAAGGTGGTCTTGTAGTAAGTGTAGATCGCGTGATGTTGGTGTAATTCGCATTTTGGGTCAGTGCGCCGCAACTTTAGAGAGCTTGAAAATGATTTGATAGCTTTATATAATAAACTGAATGACTATGAACGTTTTTTCAACCAATTTAAACTCAAACTTCACCAAAGCGAAAACGCTCCAATAAAAACACTCGCGACCCACCATCACTGATCAATCTATTAAGTCCGGCCGTAAGTGATTTGAACTTGGTTTCTAATCCGTCATTGGCTTTGGAGCCAATCGGCAATGTGGTTGCCTCGGAACTTGGAAATCCGCAATCATTATCCATTGAACCAAATATAATTGCAGTTGAAGCGAGACCTGAAGCTCAATATGAAGCTCAAACTATAGCTGAAAGTGGACCTCCAGCATCAGCTGCACCTGATTCAAGTGGACCTCCAGTGGTAAAAAATACATTGGTAACTGTGCGTAACACCGGCGCGATTCCAAAATCATCGAATGCCTCCTTACCCGTGCCGCCTGCTCCAACTTCCGTTAAGAGATTGGTGGTTGTGCACCCAAAGAAAACTGTATTCGTATCGCGTTTTGCTCCGGATACGACAGTTGAAGACATTCGTAATCATATCTGTATTCAACAAGAGCAACGTGATATTGATTTATCCATATCAAAATTTAATTTTCGTGTAAGGAAATCGTATGCATCATTTAATATAAACTTACCGGATCAATTGTTAACGCGTGTTTCGGATCCCACTTTTTGCCCTGAGAATGCAATTGTACATGAATATGTGTTTAGGCCTAGAAATACCGCCGTAAACCATGCAAATTCTGCTACAGCTGCAACTCGTGCTAGTGCTAGTTAAAAAAACTAGGGACGTGTGTTTCTGAAATCCTTTATCAAAATGTCAGAGGATTAAGTCCTCTGAAATGACTGTCCTGATGATGATGACTGACTGAGGATTGAGTCCTCTAAAATGACTGACCTTTTATTAAAAAGCTTTGACATTGATTATAATGTCATTGTTCTTACTGAAACTTGGCTTAAACCAAATGTACATAACTTGGAGATATTGTCTGAAGCCTATACTGTCTATCGTAAAGACCGTGACCCATCTTTAACACATTTAACCAGAGGTGGAGGTATTCTGATTGCAGTAGACTCTACCTACTTTTCGCGAGAGGAAGTAATTAGCTGCGATAAGGAATTAGACTCCTGCAGTGTATACGTGAAGATTGACTCTTTTAATATGTTTGTTACATGTTCCTACATCCCACCTAATTCTCCTTACAATATGTATATCAAGCACATCGGCTGCATAAGTAAAGTGGCTGATAAACTGGGACCTACCGACCATCTCTTAGTGCTGGGCGATTTCAACCTGCCTCATGTTAGTTGGGAAAAATGTAATGATTCCTTGTTTCTATTACCTGCTTCTGATATTGAAAATTACACGACTCTTCTGAATGACATTTTATCTAGAGGTCTGCACCAAATAAACTCTATACCAAATAATTATGGTCGCTGGATAGATTTAATCTTTGTCGATGATAAAGATCGAATTTGAGTTATCGAAGACGGCGCCTTTAGTACTACCAGAAGATATTTATCACCCTCCGTTGAAATTAACAGTTTCACAGCATCCAGAACATTCTCCTAGATCCAATAAATGCAGCCCCGCTATGAGGAGGGATTTTTGTTTCCGTAAAGCCAATTTCGTGACAATGAAGTCTTACCTCCAAAACATTAATTGGGAATCTATATTTCATCTTACGGTAAATTCGTCCACAGAGATTTTGGATGCCGCGGTCTACTCATTTAATACCACCCTTCTGAATATTCAGTACCGTTACGAAAATTATCGAGCTTTATTATACCGACTTGGTATACACTTGCATGTCGGAAATTAAGGACTTTGAAATCTAAGCATTATAAAGTGTATTGTACGAGGCGTTCACCTGCAAGTTTTGCTTCGTATGTAACTACGAGATGTAAATATCAGAAACAATACAAGGAAGCGTATGGCAATTATTTAATAAGAATTAAACTCAATTTGAATTCCGATCCAACGTCATTTTGGAAATGTGTGAATATGAAAAGAAAGTTGTCTATGTATCCGTCGGCTGTGAAGCTTGACCATCGTGAATCTGGTGATTTTGGAACTATTTGCAATATGTTTGCTAACTTCTTTGAATCTACATATTCATCCGTAAATTTTAGTTTAGTGGAATACCCATTCCCCATTAGTAGTGGTTATATGTACCTTCTGGCGCAAGGTAGCGACTGCGCTGCGTGTGGTGCGCTTTGTATGGTAGCGACTGCGCTGCGTGTGGTGCGACTGCGCTGCCGTGTGGTGCTTTGGATATGTGAGAGTGAGCGAGAGGGCGATAGTTTGATGGGAAGGGGAGGGAGGAAGAAGGGGGAGTGGTACTTGAGATTTTTTGTTTTTGTTTGCGTTTTGGGGTGTACTCTTTGTTGTTGGAACTTTTATTTCTTTTTTTATTGCTCTGATTTCGTTGCTATGTGGTTGTTGTAGTTCTTTTTCTTCAGCTGGCAGACGTACTTTTAGAAATTTTTGTTTTTGCACAGAATCATAATGTAAACAAACGCAATTAGTCATTTAGAACATGTACGAATTTGTTTGTATATTGAACTTTGAGTGGATGCGAATGGCTGGGTAGTAGTTTTGCTATGTTGTTGTTGTTGTTGTTCTCATTTGATTGCTTTTCATCATTTTGCTATGTGGTTGTTGTAGATTTAGTAAATGAGTTATGGGTATTTCAAGTGGTCGGCTGGGTCGCGATCACATTTATTGAATGTACATATATTAATACAATTATTTCAATCTCGGAATTGGCGTTGACATTTTCGGTACTTTCTGTTTACGATTATTTTCTCATGGTCTGATAGACAGACGGACACACATACATACATACAGGCAGACATACATACATATAGACGGACAGACATACAGACAGACGGACATACATACATATAGACGGACAGACATACATACATACATATAGACGGACAGACAGACAAAGGGCCGTGACAGTGAACATACACGAATTCAATTCTTCATAAATTCAGTGTCAAAGCTAGCTTGGAGATCAGCTTGATGGCAAAAGTGGTTGGTGGGAAGAGGGAATGGGGAAAGTGTAAGGTGGGAAGACGGACAGACAGAGAGACACAGTGACAGTGAATATGTACGAATTAAAATTCTTTTGTTTTTTTTTGTTCTTGTTCTTGTAGGCTTATGTTGTTTTGTATACGATTTATTCTTGCTGTGTTGTTTTATTTTTAGGAATAGAAACGCTTGTTAATGATATTGAAGTGTAGACGAGAGGATTGAATAGGTAAACCTAGGATGCTCCACTTATTCTTTTTCTTCATTGTATAGCTTCTGTTAGAATAAGTATTTGATGTCCGTAGATTTTTTGTTTTTGTTTTTGTTTGCGTTTTGGGGTGTACTCTTTGTTGTTGGAACTTTTATTTCTTTTTATTGCTCTGATTTCATTGCTATGTGGTTGTTGTTCTTTTTCTTCAGCTGGCAGACATACTTTTAGAAATTTTTGTTTTTGTTTGCGTTTTGGGGTGTACTCTTTGTAGTTGGAACTTTTATTTCTTTTTTATTGCTCTAATTTAATTACTTTTCGTCATTTTTGCTATGTGGTTGTTGTAGATTTAGTAAATGAGCATTTCAAGTGTTCGATTACATCGCGACCACACATATTATATGTACAGTTATTTCAATCTCGGAATTGGAGTTGACAATTTCGGTACTTTCCGTTTACAAATATTTCTCAGAATAAAAAGTCGTAAATTAGAATCATAATGTAAACAAATGCAATTGGTCATTCAGAAAATGTATAAACATGGATGAACTTGTTTATTAATAAGGATGGAGAACGTTACTATGACGAGTTTTTAAGAACCCAAAAGAAATTTTGTTTGATAAGCATTTGGATGAAATTCTGGACTGCTACGCAAAATTAAACCATTATAAACATCATATAATAATAGAATCTATTCATGGAAATCACTAGTTGGATAATAAAAATTTTACGATTTTTTTGTTATATCCCGCGCTTAATAATTTGCTGATCTAAGCTTTCGTTTTGCGGGATTCCATTATAAATACGCTCGTCGTTTTCAGAATTTAATTCAGTCTATCTAAATCATCTGTTCAATAATCAATCAAAAATATAAAATAATGTCGTGGTACGAAGTAAATGATTATATTTTTCCTATCAGCATGTATATAGATGCAGTGTTAACCGAAATCCAAATCAACGCTTGGGATTTGGACCCACTTGTTCCAATCCTGAGACTGATGAGGGAGAGCTTTGAGGCCAACCCCACGTGGGAGTGGCTAAAATTACTCGTTAGCATGCTAAAGACGATCCAACATCTCTGGCCTGGGTTTCCAGCGGTCTACCCATGTCTAGAAGAATTATAAAAATTAGTGTGTTATATTATGTGTATTATTATAACATAATACAATGAACAATAAAATTTTAAAAAAAATTTTTGCAGTTTCGACTTTTTTTTCTACTTTTACTTTTTTTCAGAATTTTTACTCTTCAACCAAATGTTTTTCTCTCTTCAACCAAATTTTCTGGTTTATGCTTGGCGGATACCATGTTTTATATTCTAAATTGAAAATAATAAAGAATCTATTTTTTAAGTCATAAATTATATTTTATTTTTCTAACATTGCTTGTGTTGGTACATTTGCGTTAGGAATATGCTTGGGTATGCTATACTTGTTTTTCTTTTATTTAATCTAGTTTTTATTTTATTTCTTTTCGGGTGTAGATTTTTTTTTTCTCGTTATGTAGGAACTAAATGAAGATTTCAAGTGAACTTTGGTTTGTAGCCTCATAGGTTATTACTAATATGGGTTATTTAATTTAATGGGTAGCTAATCTACCGATACACTTTCTGTAGCAGCAGAAGCAGTTTTCTGTATGAGTATTGCTTGTGTTATTGTTGTAAGAGTTTGATTTATGTTGTTGTTGTAGTAGTAGACGATTTATTCTTGCGGTGTTGTTGTTGTTTTTTATTTTTTTTTTTTTTAGGAATAGAGACGCATCCTGTCGATATTGAAGTACTAAAATGCAGGGCTTAAGCAGTTAAATCTAGAATATATTCTTATGATATTCTTATTTTAATTCTTGTTTTCTTTGCTGTAGGATAAGCATTTTAATTAATTGATAGTTAATTTTAGTGCCGGAGAAAGACACACATATTTTAATCGCTTATTATTTTTTTCTTTTTGTTTTTATACTGAGACATTTAGAAAATGCTATGATTATATTTTGAATATGCTTATAGTTCATCAATTTCAATATGACTATATGGATTAATGAACATATGATGACATGATTTTCCTTTCATTTGTTCTTGTAATATATTTTAATTTCAGTGTTTCAAATAATATTTCTTTAACGCTAATTATTATTGCCTTTAGGGTTAAGAGATTTGTTTGATATGGTTTAGTTAGTTAATGAGCAATGGGTTAGTAAACATACATATCTTTGAGAACAGAGATATTGTTGTTTTGAAATTTTAGGAATAAAGTTGTGATTACATTTTGTCTAAATTATTAAATTTTAGGAAATAAAGCCTGTTAACATTGAAGTGTAGACGCGAGAAGCTTGAGTTGGTAAAGCTAGGATGCCATTCTTACTCTTACTCTTATTTTCTCTTTTCTTTTTTCTTGTTCTTCAACTTAGCACATCTAACTCTAAATTTGAAAGAAAAGCCGGACAGACTAACAGAACGATAGAGATAAAGGACAGGCGGATAGTGTAGATGTAGCGACAGAGGCAGATTCAGATGGTTGGTAGTATTTTTGGTGGGACTATTCTTAGCGTATGCGGCACTTGTTGACATTGATAGAAAATTTTATTATTCATTTATAATGTTTATTGTTTGTCGTAATTTTCGGATGTTTAATACATATAAGTAGAATTTGAACATAGAATTGAACAAGAAGAGTTAAGTTAATATGCGTGTATCAGGTTCGTGTTGACATTTTTAAGGCTAATCTAACAATAGACTGATGAAGCAGTAGAAGCGGGTTTGTAGGAGTTTCCCTTATGTTGTTATTGTTGTAGGAGTTTGGTTTATGTTGTTGTTGTAGCAGACGATTTATTCTTGCTGTCTTGTTTTATTTTGTATTTTTAGGAATAGAGACTCATGCTGTTGATATTTAACTGATGACATGCGTGGCTTAAGCAGGCAAACCTATGATGCTATTTTTCTTCTTCTTCTTCTTTTTATTTGTTACATAGATTCTGTTAGGAGAAGCATTTGATGTGCGTGTGAATTTTTATGTAGATGAAAGACACATATTTTATTCAATTATTATCGCTTATTATTTTTTCTTTTTTGTTTTATACTGTCACATATAGAATAGTTGAATAGTTTTTGAGCATGGCTATAGGCCATCTAGTTGATGATGAATGATATGGTTTCATGAACATATGATGACATGATTTTCCTTTCATTTGTTCTTCTTTTTTTATTACTATTATTAGTTCTAATTCTTTTTCTTTTCTTTTGCGTATAGCCGAACCATCAAAATAGTCATACCAAAGTTTAGCTTAAAACTATTAAAAACTATTACTAAAATTTAGCTTCTATACTATGAAAAATGTTTAGTCTAAATGGTAACAACTTCTTATTTCAATATTAAATACTAGGGATTTATGTAGTTTAAATTATTTCTCTTGTAAAGAATGCTATTGAACCAACAAAATAGCTGCTTGATTGAAGCTTGACTTTTGCTTGTGCTTTTGCTACGATGCTTTCAAATCGACAATAAGAATTTTCTTTGACCAATAAAATCTGGCTTTTAGTTAGGGATCATTATATTGTCTATAAATAACCGAAAACGATATCTATATATTCGACCGCAGCGAAACACATAAATACCCTACAACTTATGATGTCTAAGTATAACTTTGAATGGAAAATGCTAAGCGTTTTTAAATATTTTAAAATCTAGCGTTTCAACATATTAAACTCTAAATTTAAGGGAAACCTATAATTATTAAGGAACAATAAAAGAAACATATTGATTTGTACACACAGAAATAGTGAACTCCTACATTTCTGTTAAATTTCATTCCAATAGCTTAATCAGTTCTAATGCGATCATGATTCAAACAGAGAGAAAAACAAGGCTAAATCTCAATGAATATCATTTACACAATAAAATTTTCCATATCGTTCTTTTTAGAACATAAATTAAAAATCATTAAAGGGTATTTAACTCAAAATCCAACTCTAAATTAATAAGACGGAGAATTGAAATAGCCATTAACATGGAAATATAGTGCAAATAGATATAAACACTACTTCTTACTATAATGAGTCGCCAATGGTTCAACAATGATAATAGAAACAATCTTTAGAAACCAACAACAAGGGGCTTTGAGCGTAAGGAGATCAGACTCTAATCAATTCAAAAATAAATGAATAAAAATGGACAGAAAACTCATATAAACATCTACATTATCGGACTGCTAATTTTATCAACCCAGTTGTGGATATCAGTATGATAACATTCATACTGCCAATTCATAAAGCAAAATTCATTCAAAACACACTAGCAATATAACTCAACAAACTATTAGCGAGACAATCGATCCAAATTATACTAACTCCTAATAAATGCAAGAAATACATAGTATGTATTCATACAATACAATTCAACAATCCACAACAATTTTTTTCTTAAGAAAGCAAATACTAAATAATAGACCTACATGCCCGCAACAGTAACACAAATATTATTGATGTTATTAATGAAGTTTCTCAGTAACATTGCATTACTCACTTTAGCTTCAATAACAAAATATATATAACTGGAAATATGAATATGCCTATGCTGTTGCTAGATATAAGAGTATTGTTGATGTTGTTCTTGTTGTTGTTGTTCTTTTCTAACAATAGATATACATGCCGCTGATACTGAAGTGTTGATTGAAAAGGACGAAATCTGTAGTATGCGAAATCTGTTCAAAAGCTGTTCAAAAGGTGTACAGAGCTGTTCAAAAGCTGTTCAAAAGGTGTTCAGAGCTGTTCAAAAGCTGTTCAAAAGGTGTTCAGAGCTGTTCAAAAGGTGTTCAAAGCTGTTCAAAAGGTGTTCAGAGCTGTTCAAAAGCTGTTTAAAAGGTGTTCAAAGCTGTTCAAGAGCTGTTCGAAGCTGTTCAAGAGCTGTTCAAAAGGTGTTTAGAGCTGTTCAAAAGGTGTTCAGAGCTGTTCAAAAGGTGTTCAGAGCTGTTCAAAAGCTGTTCAAAAGGCGTTCAGAGCTGTTGAAAGCTGTTCAAGAGCTGTTTAAAAGGTGTTCAAAGCTGTTCAAGAGCTGTTCTAAAGGTGTTCAAAAGGTGTTCAGAGCTGTTCTAAAGGTGTTCAAAAGCTGTTCAAAGATGTTCAAGAGCTGTTCTAAAGGTGTTCAAAAGGTGTTCAGAGCTGTTCTAAAGGTGTTCAAAAGCTGTTCAAAGATGTTCGAAGTTATTCAAGAGTTGATCATAAGCTGATTGAAAGTAATGAAGAGCTGATCAAGAGGCTCATATACCTGATCTGATATTACTATCACTAAAATGGATAAGAAAATATTAAAAGATCTAATAAAAACTAAACACAAATTGAAATACAAAAAATTAAGCATATAAAATTAGGAAAAGCAGATTTAGAGAATTAACTAGAAAGACATTTAGCCCCATAACAAAACTTCTAGAAAGAAATAGTCAGACACTCTAATACAAATTATGGAAATTAAGGAAAAGCATAACATTAAAAAATAGTAAGATATCACTCAAATTAAAAACAAGTACACCAGCTAAAGCCAGAAATTCGATTTTTCAACACGAAACACACTTATCTTCATTAGTTATGAAGATAACGATAACTTTTTTCACTCAAATGGAAGATGCAGAAGTGAACATATCAACCCATACAAAATAATAATTAATAATAATATTAATCTTCTGAACTCGATACTGCAAGAGATGTTCAGAAATCTACTGAATGAATGCTCTATTTCGAATTGGAATAGCAGAATGTGTTGAATACCACATATGAACCATAAAAGGATCGGATTTTAAAGGCAAATCGGAAATAGCGCTGGCACACTACATAATAAAATAATAATAATATCCGATAATAGTTGGTAACTTACACCTAGATTGCTTCAATTATTATTAGAAGCAACAAATTATAACAAAGCAGACCATATATCGAAACTATTTTACATACATAAATACTAGTACTAACAAACCGATTAATCAACCGTTCATCAGATCAATCAATCGATTGATCGGATGCTCGGTTGATCAGGTTGATTAGGTTGATTAGGTTGATCGGATGATTAGGTTGATCGTTTGATTAGGTTGATTAGGTTGATCGGATGATTAGGTTGATCGGTTGATTAGGTTGATTAGGTTGATTAGGTTGATCGGTTGATCGGTTGATTAGGTTGATCGGTTGATCGATTACAGTTTAGATTCAGCCATGTATGTGACTATATTTTAGGTATGTCGATTTTAGAGTATGGCTCAAAGAAAATGTCCCACCTATAACAATCTCAAATTTAAAAATTTTATCATCAAACCAACAATTGAGTTTGAAAAGCCCTTAATTCCCGTTACTTGTTCATTTCTATTAAAATGATGTTTGTTAGTACTAGTATTTATGTATGTAAAATAGTTTCGATATATGGTCTGCTTTGTTAT
>OX451348.1:4316187-4375325 GCA_949629155.1 Myopa testacea | reverse complement strand
GGGGGAACTTTGGGGACACTTTGGGGTAACTTTGGAGGACACTTTGGGGACACTTTAGGGACACTTTGGGGACACTTTGGGGACACTTTGGGACACTTTGGGGACACTTTGGGGACACTTTGGGACACTTTGGAGGCACTTTGGTGAAACTTTGGGGACACTTTGGAGACACTTTGGGACACTTTGGGGACACTTTGGGGACACTTGGGGGACACTTTGGGGCACTTTTGGGGACACTTTAGGCACACTTTGGGAACACTTTGGGGACACTTTGGGGACATTTTGGGGACACTTTGGAGACACTTTGGCGACACTTTGGGGACACTTTTGGGGACACTTTAGGGACACTTTGGGACACTTTGGAGACACTTTGGGGGACACTTTGGGCACACATTGCGGAAACTTTGGGGACACTTTGGGGAAACTTTGGAGACACTTTGGGGACACTTTGGGGACACTTTTGGGGGCACTTTGGGGACACTTTGGAGACACTTTGGGATACTTTGGGGACACTTTCGGGACACTTGGGGGACACTTCGGGGACACTTTGGGGACACTTTGGGGACAATTTGGGCACACTTTGGGGACACTTTGGGGACACTTTGTGGACACTTTGGGGACACTTTGGGGACACTTTGGGGACACTTTGGGGACACTTTGGGGTAACTTTGGAGACACTTTGGGGACACTTTGGGGACACTTTGGAGGCACTTTGGTGAAACTTTGGGCACACTTTGGGGACACTTTGGGGACACTTTGTGGACACTTTGGGGACACTTTGGGGACACTTTGGGGACACTTTGGGGACACTTTGGGGTAACTTTGGAGACACTTTGGGGACACTTTGGGGACACTTTGGAGGCACTTTGGTGAAACTTTGGGGACACTTTGGGGAAACTTTTGGGACACTTTGGGGACACTATGGGGACACTTTTGGGGACACTTTAGGGACACTTTGAGGACACTTTGGGGACACTTTGGAGACAATTTTGGGGACACTTTGGGGACACTTTGGGGACACTTTGGGGACACTTTGGGGACACTTTTGGGGACACTTTGGGGACACATTGGGGAAACTTTGGAGACACTTTGGGGACACTTTGGAGAAACTTTAGGGACACTTTGGGAACACTTTGGAGACACTTTGGAGACACTTTGGAGACACTTTGGGGACACTTTAGGGACACTTTGGGGACACTTTTGGGGACACTTTAGGGACACTTTGGGGACACTTTGGGGACACTTTGGAGACACTTTGGTGAAACTTTGGGGACACTTTGGGGACACTTTGGGGACACTTTGGAGACACTTTGGGGACATTTTGGGGACACTTTGGGGACACTTTGGAGGCACTTTGGGTACACTTTGGGGACACTTTGGGGACACTTTGGGGACACTTTGGAGACACTTTGGGGACATTTTGGGGACACTTTAGGGACACTTTGGGGACACTTTTGGGGACACTTTGGGGACACTTTGGAGACACTTTGGTGAAACTTTGGGGACACCTTGGGGACACTTTGGGGACGCTTTGAAGACACTTTGGGGACATTTTGGGGACACTTTGGGGACACTTTGGGGTAACTTTGGAGACACTTTGGGGACACTTTGGGGACACTTTGGGGAACCTTTGGGGACACTTTGGGGACATTTTGGGTCACTTTGGAGACTCTTTGGGGACACTTTGGGAACACTTTTGGGGCCACCTTGGGGACACTTTGGAGGGACTTTGGGGACACTTTGGGGACACTTTGGGAACACTTTTGGGGCCACCTTGGGGACACTTTGGGGACACTTTTGGGGACACTTTGGGACTCTTTGGGGACACTTTGGGGACACCTTGAAGACACTTTGGAGAGATTTTGGGGACACTTTGGGGACACTGTGGGGAACTTTGGGACACTTTGGGGACAATTTGGGGACACTCTGGGGACACCTTGGGGACACCTTGGGGACACTTTGGGGAAACTTTGGAGACACTTTGTGGACATATTGGGGACACTTTAGAGACTCTTTGCGGACACTTTGTGGACACTTTGACGACACTTTGGGGACATATTGGGGACACCTTGGAGACTCTTTGGGGACACTTTAGGGACACTTTGGGGACCCTTTGGGAACACTCTGGGGACACCTCGGGGACGCTTTGGGGAAACTTTGGAGACACTTTGGGGACATATTGGGGACACTTTGGGGACACTTTGGGGAAACTTTGAGGACAATTTTGGGGACACTTTGGGGACACTTTGGGGACACTTTTGGGGACACTTTGGAGACACTTTGGGGACACTTTGGGGACACTTTGGGGACAATTTTGGGGACACTTTGGGGACGCTTTGGAAACCCTTTTGGGTCACTTTGGGGAAACTTTGGAGACACTTTGGGGACACTTTAGGGACACTTTGGGGACACTTTGGAGACACTTTGGAGACACTTTGGAAACACTTTGGGGTCACTTTGGGGAAACTTTGGAGACTCTTTGGGGACACTTTAGGGACACTTTGGGGACACTTTGGGGACACTTTGAGGACACTTTGGGCACATTTTGGGGACACTTTTGGGGACACTTTGAGGACACTTTGGGCACATTTTGGGGACACTTTGGGGACACTTTGGGCACACTTTGGGGACACTTTGGAGACACTTTGGGGACATTTTGGGGACACTTTGAAGACACTTTGGTGACACTTTGGGGACACTTTTGGGGACACTTTAGGGACACCTTGGGGACACTTTGGGGAAACTCTTGGGGACACTTTGGGGACACTTTGGAGACACTTTGGAGACACTTTGGAGACACTTTGGGGACACTTTGGGGAATCTTTGGGGACATTTTGGGGAAACTTTGGGGACACTTTGTCGAACCGACTGGTACTCCGTCAGGGAAATAAAGTATTCATCCGGGCTCCTTACAGAGGCAATGGAAGCGATCTCTACATTATCTATTCGAATATCAAAGGCTTTCCAGAAATCTATGCCGCAAATGACATCTTGCGTAATACTGGGTATGACTAAAAACCGAAACATTTTATCTAGGCTGTTGAACTTAACTTGAGCAACAAAAAATCCCGCAATTTGCTGAGCTTTACCATCAGCAGTCCTCACATTACCTCTAAATCTTTCGAGGGTCTGTCCAGAGTTTAATACGTTCAGTGCGGTCTGGCCACCAATCACGCTAACATTAGCGCCGCTGTTCAGCAACGCACGACAGGATATGTCATTCAGTGAAATTTCAATATAAGGCCGGGAATCATTTTCCCTCAGTAACAAGGAGGATAAAACAGAAACCTTCAATCGTTTAACCGACTTCCAAAAATCATGCAATCGTGTAGTTTTTCGACAGTGGAGAGAATTAACACCGAAAATTTCTGCTCTCCGTCGATTATATCTCTCTAGACGAATATGGTAAGGTATTATTTCGTGCAATGGTGGCGCGTCTACTTGAGACGTCTCCAACTCCGGAGATACAAGTCGACAAAATGTCCCTGTCAAGGTTACTGACGCTGACGACGAGGATCCTGCCATTGAGGACGTTCGTTCGTCGCCGACCGAGGCACCGCCCTGGCGTTTCCCGAAGTTGAACTACATTTCTGACACGTAGGGCTGTACACATTCGGTGCTCCAACCGTAGCAAAAGATTCGCCGAATAAGCGACAAACAGTTCTGGTACCTGTGGCCCTCCTCAGACCTGCCGCCGCGCAACTCCAGCGCGTGAGTAAGTAGGGTAATTCTGCGATAAAAAGAAATTTTCATGCCTATGGCATTCGCGTCTGAGATCTGGCAAAGTTCTAATCGGTATGTGTAACAGTTCGAGACGTAAATCAGGTTTAAGATTATGAAGCAATATTTCAACGAGTTCCTCGTCAGCAAGTGGACTATGGAGTTTATCACTCAATGCCAACACGGCATCCAAGAATTCATCAAAACGTTCAGCAGCTCGTTGTTTGCGTCGTCGAATATTTTCTTTAATGTCGCAGTCAGTCAAATAGTCACGGAATTTCATACGCACCTCCTGACAGAGGGCTGTCCATGTTAATTGTTCGGTCTGTCGATGATATCGCCAGAACCACGTTTCGGCCTTGCCGCGAAATAACAAATGGGCGTGCTGACATAAAATATTCCGATTACCGCCCAAGCATTGATCAGTCAAAGTATTCACCCGATAAATAAATTCATCAACACCCATTGAGTTAGCGTCACCCGAAAATTGCAAGTGCCATCCGCCAATCAGGGAGGAAATCTTGCTTGCAGCTGTGCCTATGGTCAACGTATGTTCAGTTGAACTAAAACCAGAGTCTTGTCGGTGAACGTTAAAATTGATTCGGTGGGGACGAACACTAGATTCAAATTCCGTAGGTCGCTCGGCTTGTATTACCCTAGGTCGCTGAGAGTTAATGGAGGGTCTAGCTGTGAAATCACCTATGGCGTCATTACCACTTAGGGTTAGTCTTCCTAACATTGATTCACACTCACCGGTCACCATGGTAGTGATTTCTTCCCGCATTTCGCGCATGGCTTGCGACAACATCTGCCGAAAGTCAGCGAGGGCCGCTGCGGGTGGTTCAGAAATACACTGTGCCCTAGCTTCGTTCAATCTAGGAATCGCGCCGTTATCTGGCTGTGGTAAGCGCCGTTCAGTAGGAGAAATTAGAATAGCTGGGGACATGCCTCCAACAGGTCTTAGCGCGCGAGTATTTCGGGTCTGATTACGTGTAAGCGGTCTAGATGCCCGGTTCTGTGGCCGGGAATTACCTTGCGGTGGTGTCACATAACGAGTAGGAGTGCATGTAGTTCTACAAACCGGACAAACTTGATTTTCGACTAACCAGCGTCGCAGACAAGGACGGTGGAATGCATGACCACACGCAGTCTCGACCAATTCGCACCCCGGTTGAAGAATTTCGCCACAGATCACGCAACTAACTTCTTCGTCTGACAGCCGAGCCGGATTGTTGGATCCGTGAGGACTACGCCGGACCGCCATATTCATGGACAAGAACTTTAACCAAGAAATCAAAATGTGCACTAAATTCACAACGCAAACTAAAGACAACTTCTCTTGAATACTCACAAAACCTTAAGTCAAGATAAGGAATAAAAAAAATAAATCAAGTCAGGAGTACCGAGTACTAATCGTCTAAACTATATCTTGCCTTAATGTACGATTTACAGGCAATATCTAAATATAACCAACAATCTGAAATTCAAATTCAAGTAATACTCAGCATACACAGCAATAATGTTAGGATATAATATAGTAAATTAAAGAATTTAATTAGAAAATCACAAAAACAAAAACGACGAGTGCAATATTTAGGTGTTACAGTTCCAACCGGTACAGGCAGCAATATCTTTTCACCCCCAACGCCATCGGGGCCACCACCCATCCCAATACAGGTGAAACCAGAGAAACTTACAGAACAAGGACAAACAAAAGGAAAAAAAAAAAAAATTTGTTTTGATCAAAGCGTCAAAAACCGCGAGTTGAGAGTGAATAAAATTCATTGCTCACCATCTCCAACCGTCTGTATATCCAGCGCCTTGGTTCCTAAGACAATACATTGAATTCAAACAACTAAACCAAAAAAATTAAATTAACAACTTTGGATCTCTCATGTCCTGCGGTATGCTAAAGTAGCTTACGATCGCAGGACAATAGTCTAGCGGTTCGTGCCAAAAATATTCAGTCAACGACAATCCAGCGATGACTTATAAGAAAGCAAAGAAATCAGTTAATATACAAAAAAAAATTTTTTTGCTGCAATGTTCAACCTGGGTATTCAGAAGTCTCACTGAGATAGACAACTAAAACGGAAGGACGAAAGAAAAGAATTTTTGGAAACCCGAACTCATCAACGAGTCACAGACCGAGATCAAAATTCATCCCGTCCTGCAAGTCGACAAGGAGTCGGGTCCCACGTTGGGCGCCATTTTGTAACGAACGGGTGAATGGGGAGTCGATGCTGCTGGGTTTGCTCGGTCCGGCTGTGCTCAGGGAAATTGGGGGGAGTTCATAAACCCAAATCGCATCTTGGACACCCTGTTACAAAAAAAAAATAAAATATTACCGAGACTTACAGGATCCACGGAAACCCTGGATAACGAGAGAAAAAAAAATAAATATCGGACGGACTGGGATGGAATGGCTGCCGCGATGATGACGGGGAGGGTGAAGGGGGAGGAGTGGGTGTTATTTTCCTCCCCTTTTCTCTACCCACCCTACCATGCTGGTGTTACGATCTTGGGCACACCAGCCCTATACATTATTGCTTACCTGTAGCGGATTGGAACCGCTTGTACCAATCTAACCAACCAAAATCATTTTTAATCGGTAAATTTGGGTATAAGACATTTATTAGGTTCTATGTTTAAATACAAAAAAAAAGAAAGTACGGTACTAGATTTTGGATCAGTACCAATCCACAAGCAGAAATTCTTTCTCTACATTAACTTTACATTAAGTTCTTTACATTAACTGATTTCATAGAACTTGAATTATTAGGCAGAAAACTGAAAAACATTACAAACTACATAAATCAACCAACCAAACTCACCGGGTCCCGCTCACCTGATGATGGCGCCACCTCAAAGAAGGGGATCTGTGAATGAAAGATAGCCAAAAGGAAAACTAAAACTAATACTAACATTCTTATTCAAAAGACTATATCCATGATATAAATCAATGTAAAAAAAAAAATTCAGGCATTTACTAACCCTTAAATTGGATTAACTATCTATCGTTGTTTTGTTATTTAGTACAAATTTTGAATAAGCACGAATTGAAAACTTAATTTAAAATAAACCTTATGATACTTGTTTAGAAAATTATTAATGAATTAGTTGCAGTTGAAAACCTTCATTTCATTTTAATTTGTATAAAATAAATTTAATTTGTAGTCAAGATTTTCGTGTATCTTTAACAAAAATTGAATTGAATTGAAAAATTGTTTAGAAAATTATTAATAATTTGTTGCGGTAGAAAATCTTCAATTCACTTTCAATTTGTATAGACTAAATTTACTTTGTAATCAAGATTTTGTGTACCTTTAACTAAAATTGAATTTATCTTTGGTTAAAGGAATTTTTGTTTAGAAAATTATTAATGATATGTAATTGAGAGTAAAATTAAGGTTTAGAAAACGGCTCGTGTGCTGTTTCTGTTCCATAAGGGATGATTTCTTGTTGTAGTACTCTTGTGACTCGAAGCTTTTCTTCTTCTGGACTTTAAGCCTAGGATCCTGGTTACAATTCGATTCGGTCATTAAATTCGGTGTCGGAGCAGTTATTAAAACTGATTATAGCTAAGATTGGCGATGTGGTTACTCTGGACAGCTTCAGCCGACTGTAGTGCCTCAGGGATTCACTGCACAGCAGTGCTTGCAGTTGCTGCACAAAACGTTCCGAACCGCTCCGGTGAAATACGCGGATCAAAGTTCGTTTTATAGATTTTACTTAATAAATTTTTATAGGTTACTTAATTTATTTTCACACTATTTTAATATTATTATTTTGACCTCTAATTTCTTTTCTTAGAAGTCTGTTAAGCTTTTCAAACTGTTTTAAAGTATTTGTATTAAAGTCTTATCTGCACAGTTAATTTTTTTACTCAATTAAATTCAACAAAAAGGAATAAGTATGTTTCTTGATATAAGGTTTGTTCGCAATTCCTGTGGTTTTGATGATGGTTTAATTTGATGCTGAAGTAGTGTGATGACAAAACGGAGATTTTAGTTACCAAGCAAGACACAGCACAACACTATCAAGTCAAGTATTAACGTCAGTATCGACACAAACAAAATTAATGTTCGACTGTAATTTAAACAGTTTGTCGACATTTAACTCAATTTGTTTCCTGCTTTTCAGTTTCTTTCACATTCCACCATCTATCTCTTAACGCATCTTGAAATCTAAAAACATCAAAAGAAACGCTTTTTCTTTTCCTTCTGTCATCGGTCACCAGACCTACTGCCATCCCTCTCGCACCCGCGGCCAACTGTCAGGCAAAATAGACTCAGCAATAAGAGAATTACAAACTTCATATAAAAAAAACCTTCTATCGCCTTCGATTACGCGAATTGCCGAAACCCTCCTACCCCCAGCTTCGCCACGGTTGCAGAGATAGACAGCACTTCGGCAGCAGGTCTGATGACGTGAAACCACCGGGTGATCTTGACTATCAAAAAAAGTTTGCCAGCGATCTTCAATCAGACGCCCTCACAAGTTCGGTGTATAGCCTTTCTCTAAAATGTGTTTATATTTGCTTATACGCACATAATCTCCTACCAGAAACTTTGGCTTTCTAAATATTTTCAAGTTGTTGTAGGCTGTTCGTTTGGGGAATGTGTGCACTGTGATTCGTGCAACACACCGATATATATTTCAGTGTTTATATATATATATTATGAAGAGTGACGGGGTGCGATGACTTACCGGTGAGTTGGTGTCTAGAGTGGTGTCGATGATGATGGGGATGTGGAATTGTTTGTGGCGTTGATGAACGTTGCCTGATGATCGTGCTATGATGATCGTTATAATTGTGGTATGATGCTCGTTATGAGTATGCTGAATGTGGTATGGATGTATTTTTACGCTGTTAAGCTGCTGGTCGTCCGCACGTTGTAAAAAACACGAAGGAAGTGAGTTTTGTTGTTGCTGCTGTGAGGGATGACAGCAGCGGTCGAGGCCAGGGAGGTAATAATCTAATAATAGCTTTTCATTGGCTCGATTCACTTCAGTTGGAGCCATATTAATGGTTCGATGCTTTTTATGATTGTATTCGTTGATCAAACTTTTTTACTTGTCAATCCATCGATATGATCCATGATAGCTAAATTCCTTCCACATCATCTGCTTTAACGTTCTATTAAAACGTTCAACAATTGACGCCTTCAAAACACTGTATGAAGAATAATGGTTGATGTTATATTTTTTTTTTTCATTAAATTTTGAAATTTTCCGTTGAAGAATTATTTGCCGTCATCGGTTTGTAAATTGGTTTTCTTCTTAAATCGAGTATGGATTTCATGGCTTTAGTAACATCAATAGCGATTTTAGATTTTAAGGGTACAATCCAGCCATATTTCGAGAATGTGTCTATTACAGTGAGAAGAAAGCGGTATCCATCATTATATGTAGAATAACTACCCATTTCCACTAAATCTGCTTGCCAGAGATCCCCTTGGTTTAGAGATTCCCTTGGTTATTACTCGCCTTCGCTTAAAGTTCTTACGAGCTTGCCTGTGTAGCTCCTCTACTAAACCTCTCTTCATAGACATATCAGGGTTTTTATTCATTTTTGTGTTTCCTGAAGCATTTTATCTTCTAATGCAACTTTGGATTTTCAGCTCTCCCCGATGATTTTCTCTTCTATTTCAGCTATTGATTTTCCTTTTTTTAGTTCTTCATTTACGAAACTTGTGAGCCGCTCAAGCCCTTCGCTTATATCATCTGCATAATTCTTGTTATTACTGTCGACGTGTTGTTTCTTGTTTTGGAGTTTTACATATATTATTTAAACGACTTTAAGTATTCTTTTGCCTAGTATATCGAGTTCGCTGTTAAAATAAGCCCTTATCTGAGTAGTACTATTTTCAACAAGTGACTGAAGATTTTGTTTGACTTGCTTAATATCGTTGTCTATTTATTCCTTAGTATATCGTTTTCTTCTTTAAATTCACCCTTTATCTGTTTAATACTATCTGCAACTAGTAATTGATGATTTTTGTTAACTTTTTCAATGTCTTTATCTATTTTTTCCTTTACCAATGAGTTCTCTGCTTGAATTTGCATGTGAATCTGTTTGATTTCTTTGTAAATATTTTGCTTTAGTAAATTTTTTTCTCTTTGAAATTCCACTTTGATTCGATTCATACTATCTTCAACAAATAATTTTGTTACATCATTGTCTTCGACAGGAGCATTAATATTCCTTAAGCGCTTCCAATGGAGATCCAAGTTTTTATCATTGTCCAAATTGAATCCCAAGGCTCTTGTAAAATTTCTTTTTAATTTATTGTTTAATGACTTCTCTATGGAATAATGACCGAACTTGTCGACGCTCATTTTACAATTATATGTATTTATGGAAATTGTGGTTATTTATATGATAATTATACAATTATATTAGCTTCCCTAAGTTCTTCGAGTATTGAAACTATTTCGTTGTTTTTATTGGTGTGCCCTGCAGATTGTGATGATACTAATAGCCTTAACCTATCTACCAACTCATTTGGATCATCCCAATATATATAGTTTGGTTTTTCCTTGTTAACACTCATTAAACCGCTTCCCTTAGTTTGATTTTGTGAGTTAGCCAATGGAGCTAATAATGGCTTTATGATATCGGTGTATTTGAAGGCTCTACTTCCCTTTGCTCGTTCATTGCTGTTAAAATTAAGTTTGTGAGCACTAGTATTGAGTAAAATACTTTTGTTAGCTTGTAGATCTTTATCGTCATAATTTGATGGTTCTTTGCTGAATAATAATTGTAGCAATCCTGGTGTAAAGTTCCAACTATTATCGGATATTATTATTTTATCATCGCGTAATGAGAAAGGGCTATTACCGATTCGCCATTTACCATCAGGTCCCTTGTATGGGCCATATGTGGTATCCAACTGATTCTGTTGTTCTAAGTCGGAATAGAGAATTGATTCAGTAGATTTTGGATCGTCGCTTGTAGTATCGAGTCCAGAGAATAATTTTGTTTCGCTTGATTTATTCACTATATCTTCTGCATCTTCTATTTGAGAGAAAAAGTCGTCGTCTTCTTCGTCATTACTATTGATATGAGTTTCGTTTGAAAAATCGACATTTCGTGCTTTAGCTGGAGTACTTGTTTTTACTTTTAGTGGTACCTTATTGTTTTTAATGTTATGCTTATCCTTATTATAATTTGTATTGGAGTGCTTGACTATTTCTTTTAGAAGATTTGTGATGTGGCTAAATGTCTTTTCTAATTCATTCTCTAAATCTGAGTTTTAATATGCGCCTAGTTTTGATCAGGTCTTTTAATATTTTGTCATCCATTTTAGCAACAACATACAATATATCAGATAAACTTTTGAACATCTTTTAAACAGCTTTCGAACAGCTCTGAACAGCTTTTGAACAGCTCTGAACAGCTCTAAACACCTTTTGAACAGCTTTGAACAGTTTAGTTATATCAATGTTATCAGTTGAAGGATAAGTAGCATACTAATATGAATATCATGGTAACCAACCATATTATAGGTGAATGTATGTATCAAATCCCTTTCTATAACGTCCACCATCAATTGGATCGTCTTTGCTTATTACAAGAAATCCATATTTATCTTTCCAACATTCTCCGCATATATTAATAAATTTTTTATAAGCCATATCTGTTCCGACATGATCATTGTATATGTGCTTCATGTTCATCTCATCTTGCTTAAACATAATAATCATGTTGGCATTATCGCGCACTAAATGCTTGGAAATTCTTGTATATGTTTGGCATAAGTAAAAACAATCAATAGATTTGTGTCTGCCCATACAAAAGTATTCTCGAATGTTGTTTTGCTTCTCACAAGCTACATCATCGAATATCATTATTGAGTTGGTTTTTGCTTCATCCGGCTTGAGCACTTTTTCGTTCTCGGAAAACGTAAAGAATCCCATATTTTGAATTGGATTTATTAACCGTTTTAGATATTCATATTTAGGTTGATATAATGATTTTGAGTACAAATATATGTTGGCAAACTTGAGGCCATTTGGACTTTCTATCAAACTCAACATGACATTAGTCTTTCCGCAATTCGAGGGTCCCACAATAAGACATCTAATTGAATTCGGCATAAGGGAACTGTGTCTGAGTTTCGTCGCATTATTGAATCAATCCACTGGACGCTGCATGTAGAGAACACGACATTGCTTATAGTAATACACAGAACTTGGATGAGCGTCACGAAGCAGATAAAATATTAGCTGAAAAGGCGTGGCAAAGAGCAAAATCAAACGATAGTAAAAATAGTGAGCGAATAAACGCATGGTTAGTAGCCAACGCAATGAAAGCTAAAGTCAAATCCGGTTTGGGAAACAAGCTAAATAAGAACCTTAAGAAAATAAAGAAAAAGGTGAAAAAATGCTGTGTAAAGAAAATTTTTACAAAAATTGTTAGAAATGCATTGAAAATTATCAAGCAACGAAAAGCAGAAGATATCCTTAATGCTATTAAATTGGCGCAAGGTGTAATCAATAAGTCTTTTGGGCGTAAAAAATCTACGATAGATATTCCACGTGTTATACCTATTCCCAAAGTAGGAGGTTTTCTACCACTAGTACCAATTTTAACAGTCCTTGGAGCCGTTGGTGGTCTAGCATCTGGTGGTGCTGCAATCGCGAAAGCAATTAATGAAGCCACCTCTGCAAGAAAACAATTGAAAGAAGCAAATCCACATAACCAAACTATGGAAGCAATTGCTATTGGTAAAGGCTTGTATCTTAAACCCTACCAAAAAGGATTGGGATTATATTATAGTCCTCAACCAAAAAACTCTTGAAGAAGCTACCCAACAGAGCCCTCACAAATATCGATCTAATGAAATATACAACGAATATACCTCTACCACACTTTAGAGGTATTTTTATGTTAGATACCTTACCAAGGCATCCTCATCAACAAGAATGTGGGGTCGTTAATCTTGATAGATCGGAGGGACCTGGCTACCCTTCATTGGGTAGCATATTATAAAAACAAGAATCGAAACGAATATTTTGATAGTTTTGGAAACTTGCAACCACCGTATGAAGTAATCCAATACTTGGGGGATGGAATACGTTACAACTACACTCAGCATCAAGATTATAATTCATTTAACTGCGGTCATTTATGTCTAAAATTTCTTTACAATTTAACTTTTTTTAGGAGAAATAACGAATAAAGTTTATTAAAATGAAATCAAATGGTGTTTTATTTATGTGTTTAGTACATAATACATATTATTATTAATTTTATTTGTATTTATTATAAGGTATATTTGATTTTGATGACGATGATGATTATGATGATGAAGAGCTATTCCACTCCTTGTCTGATTTAAATGGATTTTTCACCACTGCATACTGCATCTTCTTTCTCCAAGATTCTATCATAGTGATATCTTTCTTCCTATCCATTTTGTTGTGGTTGAAATTCTCTCTCTTTCTCTCTCTCTCTCTCTCTCTCACTGTGTTCTCTAAGTTCTAGTTATAAACTAAACTAAAAATTTATCTAAACTAATATATCTTGTCATAAATACTATTTTCTTTGGTTGCATATATTCAGTTTTAGTTCACCTTTCGATCGGTGCAGTTAAGAGCTCTTCAGTTTATAGTGCTACCTACCAAGAAAATTAAGAAACAACAAATTCGAGAATGAATCTAAAACAACGTCAAGATCATCAACATTTTCCGTTGCTGCTATGGACGACTTCAATCAGAACAACAGTGTCCAAAAAACCATATTAGCAGTTAAAGATATGGAGCCGAACAAATCCTATTCAATTCAAAATGTACGGAAAACGAAAACAAAGTATGGAGCCCGAGTTTTAATGGAGTTGGAAGAGAATGTCATTTTTCTACCTCAAAGATTTACCAACATCAGCGATGAGACAATAGAAGAATTCTCAAACGGAGCCTAATATTTGTGTAAAATAATGAAGGAAGATACCGACGACTTTCGCTTGGAGGTTCTCGTTGACTTTCCCTTAACACAAGCAATGTATTATCAAATGTGAAAACTTTGTATAACAAAATGTTATAAAAATAAAATATAATTTATGACTTAAAAAATAGATTCTTTATTTTTCAATTTAGAATATAATAGCATTAATTAATTGATTATTACAGGTTGAATTAATTTTAGTCGTGAACCAGTTGCGTTTGTTTACATTATGATTCTGTGCAAAAACAAAAATTTCTAAAAGTAAGTCTGCCAGCTGAAGAAAAAGAACAACAACCACATAGCAAAAATGACGAAAAGAAATTAAATCGGAGCAATAAAAAAGAAATAAAAGTTCCAACAACAAAGAGTACACCCCAAAACGCAAACAAAAAACAAAAAAATTTCAAGTATCACAAACGATACATAAGCGGGCAGAGATCAAGACAGAGTACTACACTACACTCGCAACAGTCAGCACGCCGAGCTATGTATGTCTGTCTGTCGGTCTATATGTATGTATGTATGTATGTCCGTCTATATGTCCGTCTGTCTATCAGTTTTGACATGCCCACTTTTTACACTCCCATTTCCTCCCTCATCCCTCCCCTTCCTCCCCTCCCTCCCTCCTCTTCCTTCATCCCTCCACTTCCTCCTCTCCCTCCCTCCCCTTCCTTCCTCCCTCCCTTCCCTTCCTTCCTCCCTCCCCTTCCCATTCCTCTCCCTCCCTCCCTCCCTCCCTTCCCATCAAACTATCGCCCTCTCGCTCACTCTCACATATCCATAGCACCTCACGGACAGCGCAGTCGCTCCTCACGCTCCTCACGGCAGCGCAGTCGCTACCATACATAGCGCTCCTCACGCAGCGCAGTCGCTACGTTGGCCCAGAACATACATATAACCACTACTTATAATATATTTTAATATATTAATAGAAATAAACTATTTTAATTCGATTACTATCCCTTTCAATTTTTCCTATTATTTAATTTTAATTTTACTTTTCACTTCTTTAATTTCACTTTTCTATTTATTACTGAAATTATTATTTCACTTTTTTACAAGTTTTCCTTTTTTCTTTTAAAACTTTTTTTTCACTTATATCTTGCTAACTGCTGCATTTCAATTAATTTTCCCTAAGCTACTACTCTTATATATTTTTGTAATTTATTTTTACTCACTTTATTCCTTCTTCGAGCGATCCTCGGTTCGAAAATCCGGCTGCGCCAATTCGTTGTGGTCTTTCGGGGTGTCATCAAATCTCTTGCTTTTTCTTCAATTAAAACTGCACTTGTTTTCTATTTGTAATGTTTATTTTCTATCTTTCCTTTATAATTTTACACTTTACTTTACACTGCTTTGTACTAACACTCGTTTACAATTATTATGTTTCTGTAACGCGTTGGCTTACGTTTAGTTAATTGCAGTTATATTTATATTTGCACTTATGTATATATTTGCACTTATATATTTCTATATAATTACTTTCGTATTATATTTCTAGGGACACTATTACGTCCTTTCACTACTTTTAAGTTATACTAGGTTAGACTAACACAATTTCCTTAATCGCGACTTAACACTACTTTACACCATTAACGCGACTTTATACGCGACTATCTTACTCTAAGATTATTACAAGACTCCCGTTGGAATCTTTTCCTGTTTCCACGTTTTCTCGGTTGACACACCCGTCGACCGAACCAAAGTGGGTCAGTATGCCGTGTTTCACAATTTCCATTATTTCGCAATACTCAATTTGTGATATTAGCAATATCAAGTAGCGGAAGAAAATCGTTCTCAATGAAATTCTTCCGCGTGTGGATTCCGATCGTGTGTTCTTCCAAGTCAAGCGTTTTTATGGTTTGGAAGCTTGCTACTGAAAGCTAGCTTCCACAATCCACTCCAATAGTAAAGCGCTCTGGTTGATGACTTGGCTTTTGAAGTTAATTTAAGCAAAGCTTGACTAAAGCTTCTGGCTTACCAAGCAAAGTGCTGTGGTTGCATTAATAATGTGAACTTGGTCTTGACTCACTCGCGGAATAGTGTAACAATGTTTCTTAGGCCGGGATATAACTCAGCGAGTCCAGGATTTCGTTAAAGGAAAAGATTTGTATTTTGGGTACTCTTCAGTATAAATTTAACTTTATTGAACTAATCTTCAATGTTTGGGTACATATATGGCGTGTACAAACGGTGACTTCGAAGTTCGAACGAACGCTGAAGCATGTAAGCAGTGTTGTTGCGTCGTGGAATCAGGCTTCGTAGCGTTGGGTGTGTGTATGTTGATTGTGTTCTCGGAGAATATACGTGGGCGCTGACTGTACCTTCAGAGAGTATGCGTAGGTATTGGCTAAGCTCAGAGAGAGTAGGCGTAGCAGTTGTCGTGCTCTGAAAGAGTATGCGTAGCCGTTGTCGCGCTCTGAGAGAGTTTGCGTAGCCGTTGCTCGTGTTCTGAGAGTTATTGACTGTACGCTGACTCTGTTGTGGACGCTGACTGGGCTCCGAGAGAGTAGGCGTAGCAGTTGTCGTGCTCTGAGAGAGTATGCGTAGCCGTTGTCACGCTCTGAGAGAGTTTGCGTAGTCGTTGTTCGTGCTCTGAGAGTTTGCGTAGCCGTTGCTCGTGCTCCGAGAGTTTGCGTAGACGTTGACCGTGCTCTGTAGATATTGGCTGTACGCTGACTCTGTGGTGGACGCTGACTGGGCTCCGAGAGTGTATGCGTAGCCGTTGATCGTGCTTCGAGAGAGTGTGCGTAGACGTTGACCGTGCTCTGAGAGTTTGCGTAGCCGTTGCTCGTGCTCTGAGAGTTATTGACTGTACGCTGACTCTGTTGTGCACGCTGACTGGGCTCCGAGAGAGTAGGCGTAGCAGTTATCGCGCTCTGAGAGAGTTTGTGTAGCCGTTGACTGTGCTCTGTAGGTGTTGACGGTGCTCTCTGTGGTGGACGCTGGCTGGGCTCCGAGAGAGTAGTCGTTGACCGTGACTGTACGTTGACGGTGTGCTCGAGGACTGTGCCGACTGCGATTGCTGAGTGCTCACCCGGGTAGTAAGTACGAAGGATTGAAGGACAGGAGACCGAGATGATTTATCAAATCTTCCCATTTGGTCGGAGAGGAGGGAGAGTAGGTAGGAAGTCTTCTCTTATTTCTGGAGACTTATCAAGTCTGGCAGTTTAATAAGAGAAGGAGGAGGGGAGGAGGATTGGCTGTGTACTTCTCTTATTTCCGGAGACTTATCAAGTCTGGCAGTTTAATAAGAGAAGGAGGAGGGGAGGAGGATAGGCTGTGTACTTTACTTACCGCGGTGTTAGCTTCGACTGATGTTGATCGCATCGTGGTTGGCAACTGACTGACTCTTGTGGTTGAGCTCGTTCCTTTTATATGTTTGTGCGCGGATTTTGTTCCGCTGTGTACGTATGTCTTTGTTCACTCTTCTCTCGCTCTTTCTCGTAGGAATGCTTTTGTGCTTGTAGGTCCCGTTATTTCCATGAATTGTTCTGCGTTGTTCGTTCTGGTCACCGTTTGTATTCCTTATCGCTAATTCTTATTTTACTTATATACTTATTTCTAGTTATTTTAACATATTTTTCTCTTATTTCACTATCACTTATATTTATTGCCTTTATTTATTTATTGTTAATACGTTATTAAATTCATTACATTATTTTGTGAGCTTAGATTATGTATATCGGTAGTAAAAAATAATAGAAAATATATATATTGAAAAATTCAAAATAATTTGAAGTAATGTGTGGCGCAGGATTTTGCGTCATCACAATAGTATTATGAAATAATAATACTGGCCTTGAAAGTTCACTTCACCCGGAACTGGAAATTGCGATCGCGACATACAACACATCCAATTCACAGCAACTCTTTGTACAGCTCTGAAGAACTGTTAAATTTGCCCATGGCGTCGACGCTAGTTTATACTTGTCCATATTCCAACGCATGAGTAGATCTTCAATGTATTTTGTTTGATGAATACGTATGGCACCTATACGTATCCACTTGTTAGTTCTGACCAGCAATAATTTCATCCATCTCGTGTTTCTTTGAGGAAGCATATCATCAACGTACAAGGCCAAAAAACTTATGTGGTCTCTTACACGTTTAATATAAACACAAGAGTCTGCTTTGCATCTTTGGAAACCCATTTCCATAAAATCGCCGTGATCCTTTTATTCCACCCATAACCGGCTTGTTTCAAGCCATATAAAGCCTTCGTTAGCTTGTATACTTTATTAGGATTGTTTGTATCTTCAAACATGGACGGTTGCCGCATATATACGTCGTCGTTTAATTCTCCGTTTAAGTAAGCCGCAACTATATCAATATTATTAACTAACAGCTGATACTTAACCGCTAACGCCAACAATATGCGAATTGTTGAATCTTGTTCTTTGTGTTGTGTTGATGTTGTTCTTTGTAGTCAAAATTATGTTTTTGGGAACAACCCTGCGCCACCAACCTAGCTTTATATTTATCTATAGATCCGTCTGGTTTTCTTTTAAGAGCAAACACCCATTTTGATCCAATTATATTTTTATTAATCGGCTTATCTACCAAAATCCAGGTTTTGTTTTTTACCAACGAATTGTATTCTGCGTCCATTGCATTCTTCTATTGTATGGCTTCATCTGAATTTAAGGCTTCATTAATGGTTTGTGGGTTTTCAATTATTAAATTTAACATTTCGGTCGGTTTTCTCGGTCGGCCTTTCTTTCCAGTTCTTATAATTTTCGGCCTCCCTTTTCCTCTTTTTTTGACTTTTCGTTCATCGTCATTAACTTCGTCACTAACTTCAAGTTCTTCATTTTCTTCCTCAGCATCTGAAATTTCACTACTTGCACTACTCGCGGTTTCATATGAATCTTCAGCATTCACAGTTTCTTCGGAAGTAGATGTAATTTTATTTCCTTCTCAATCTTTGCCACGATATCGAAAAGATTTATGCAAAGGGCTTCCTTCTTATTCTCTTCAGGATTGACTTCTGAAATTAATCTTCGAAAAATATAACATCTCTTGCTTTCACAATTGTACGATTTTTTATATTATACAATCGATAACACTTAGTTAAATTTTCATATAATTAATTTAATTTTATCCCCTTTGGTTGGAATTTTCAGTTATTTTGGTTTTTGTTTAACGCTATTGCATCACATCCAAATGGACGGAAATGAGATACCGATGGCTTCTTTTTACACCATCTTTCATAAGGAGTAATATCATCTAGAAGTTTTGTAGGACATCTATTACGAATATATGTTGCAGTATTTATAGCTTCGGCCCATAAGTTTTAAGGAAGACCCGATTCATGAAGCATGCACTTCGCCATTTCAACAAGAGTTCTATTCACTCGTTCAGCAATTCCGTTTTGCTGAGGCGTATAACTCACAGTTGTTTGATGTAGTATACCCTTACCTTGTAAATAATCATTGAATTTAGAATTCACAAACTCCTTACCGTTGTCATTCCTGGGGTTTTTAATTGAATGGCCTGTTTGCTTTTCCATCATCACAGCAAAATTTCTGAAGGTTTCAAATGCTTCAGATTTTTTCTTTAAAATATACGTTGTAATGTAGCGAGAATAGTTGTCAGTAAATGTCATAAAACAATATGCACCGCCCAGTGATTTTATTTGAAAAGGACCACATAAATCAGTATGTACTAACTGAAGTATTTCATTTGTATTAATTTCTGAATAACTATCATATGGCTCAGCGCATATTTTACTAATCGAGCATGTTTGGCACGTAAAAGTTTTTGGAACATTTACACTTAAGCCTCTGACCATATTTTTATTTGACAGTTTATATAAGTCCTTTATATATAAATGACCGTAGCGCGAATGCCATTTTCCAAAGTTATCATTATTTGAAACACTATTTACGAAATCATATTGAGCTTCAACACTTGCCCAAAAGATACCATTTTCTTTGTTCGCTGTGAACAATCTTTGTTTACATTTGTTTCTTATGCCTGCACTAGTATTGGAAAAGAAAACAGTATGACCAGCTTCTACAAGTTTACTAATCGAAAGAAAATTTGAATGTAAATTGGGCACAAAAAGAACATTTAAGAGGGTTATGTTCATAAATTCTGATTTAAATTTCACAGTCCCTTTTCCTTCTGCATATACCCTTTCTCCAGAAGCTAACAAAATTGTTTGTCTTTGACTTTTTATATTCGTAAACATTTCTTTAGACTTGCACATATGACACGATGCTCCGCTGTCCAAGATCCAGCTGTCTCTGTCTATCTTCTTGTCTACAATACATAATGCTGCTGCAATTGACTCACCACCACTTGCTCTACACTAAGAGCGAATGTGACCTCTTTGGCCGCATTTATAACATTTTATATTGTAACGAAGCTCCGGTTTGTCCGGTTTATAGCCAGGGTATGGTCTCAGCCGTTGTCCAAGATCCTGTTACAGAATTTAAAAGAAATTTCAGTAACCCTCTTGGTTTCAAATACAAGCTTTATTTTCTTCCTTAAATTATAGGCACAATGGTGTAGATGTGAATCGATATGCTAGTGAGACCGAATGGTCGAGTCGACGCTCTAGTTGTTGCTGCTGGGATCGTTGTTGCTACGGTGAGGTTGGCGTTGCTGTGTAGGCAGGCTAAACTGATGCTCCTGTGGCCCTGTCGACTCCCTAAGTCGATCGTTCAAAGTTCGTAATCGCTGTGCGTCTGGTCCAGGTGGAACCTCTACGGCAGGCGATCGTTTAGATTGCACCTACTGGTTGAGGGTATCTAGGATATCCTTGGCGCAGTGGAACGATCGTCAAGATTACGTACCCACGACGCAAAGGCTTCCCCGACTACTCTGAGGACCACGTAACTGTTGTGTCGCTTGTCCGGGTGAAACTTCTGCAGCAGGCGATCGTTGAGATTACGCCTACTGGGTAAGGGTGTCTAGGATGACTCGGCGCGGTGGAACGATCGTTTAGATTACGGAGCCACAACGCAAAGCTTCCTCGACAACCCCGAAGACCACGTGCTTGTCGCGTCGTTGGTCCAGATGGAACTTCTGCAGCAGGCGATCATTTAGATTGCGCCTACTGCTTGAGGGTATCTAGGATATCCTTGGTGCAGTGGAACGATCGTCAAGATTACGTACTTACAAAGGCTTCCCCGATTACTCTGAGGACCACGTAACTGTTGTGTCGCTTGTCCGGGTGAAACTTCTCCAGCAGGCGATCGTTGAGATTACGCCTACTGGGTAAGGGTGTCCAGGATGACCCTGGCGCGGTGGAACGATCGTTTAGATTACGTAGCCACAACGCAAAGCTTCCTCGACAACCCCGAAGGCCACGCGCTTGTTATGTAATCTGTCACTGTCACTAAGCCCTAGCTCTACCCGCTACTTACTCAGGTGTATGTCGCGTGTCCTGCCTCTTGGATTGACCCTTGATCAGTAAACCTGCTTTGCGTTTGCCTCTGTTGACTCCAACTCCTGCACGTGTTGTCTCGTTGCTGGTTCCTCGTCGACCAACTCTTCGATGCTCGATGCTTGCTGATCACAACCTACGTACGTGTTGTCTCGTTGCTGGTTCTTCACTGACCCACTCTTTGATGCTTGCTGAGTGTAGCTTTCGTACGTGTTGCCTCGTCGCTGGTTCCTCGTTGACTAACTCTTCGATGCTTGATGCTTGCTGATCACAACCTACGTACGTGTTGTATCGTTGCTGGTTCTTCGCTCACTCCCTCTTGCTTGCCTCGATGCTTCGCTGTTGACTTCGTGTGTTTGGCGTGCTCTCTTTAACACCTCATGCGCTGACGGCGGTGGTTTCTTTAACTACTAGCGTAACTACTACTACAGGGTAGTTCCGAGTTTTCTTAATTCCTAAACTAATTTCTATTTCCAACTTTATAACTTCAATTTTATTAGAATTACTTAATTTCAAGTTAAACAATATATTTAAACCCGCTTCATGGTTAACATTTGTAAAAAAAAGAAATAAAAATAGATATATGATTAAAGAAAAATATATGTTGTGGAATTTAAATTCCCGTAAAGAATTTAGATCATCACAATATTTTTGCCCTGCTCAAACCTACTTGTTTTCTTATTTTGTCTATTGTTTGTATATCCTGTAGACTTTTCATTTTATCGCATTCACGTCTAGTACTTGTTCATCACTCGAGCTGTTTTTTCCGCCTTATCGACGTTCTTCTTCCAGAACTCTCGAGATCAGCTGGAGATCAGCTGGATCTCGGCAAGTAATCTCAACTCTCCCTGCTACAACAAAACTCTCCATTTCTTCCGGTGGAGAGCATAATAATAGAACAGAAATTAAATCCTCGCTAATCTCAATACCAATGCTTTTGCATTGCAATACAATGGCGCAGAACTCACCAATCTGGCTAGAAATTTTTTCATTAGGTCTTATTTTGAACCGTACTATGTTTTTGAAAAGGTTAACTTTTCTGCATGCCGTATTTGCTTGATATAAGTCACTCAACATTTTCCAAACTTTCTTTGCTGTTTTGCTTGGTTTAGCAGTCAAGCAGAGATATTGAGATAGGAAACTTCTAAAAAATGCAACTCTGGTTGTCAAATCGTGTGTTTGTGGTTGTGAAATTGTATTGTAGTATTTGTGAAAACTCGATAATTGATAACGTTTTAGAGCAGAAACTCACCCCTTTAAAGACCCAAACAAATTTTTTTCCTTATAGACCCAAACAAAGTGTTCAGTTTATTAACTTATACACCACGTTTGACACTTGTCAGAACCTTTTGTTTTGAGATACCATTTGCTTATATAATCAAATTAATGAATGAGCTTATGTAAGTCAGATATTTACAAATACGCTGCTTAATAATAACTAGCACTTAAGAATAGAGTAATAACTTCATTTTGCAATTTGGAATGTAGAATGTTGTAGGATATATGTATATTGAATGTACTATGGGATATATTTTCATTTAAATATTATTTGTTTAGTTTTATTTAAATATGTGGTTTACCGCAGAAATAAAAGCCATCAAAGGATCGTAAATATACATTAACTCTGAACAATTGTCGCTTGTTTTGATAAACTATAAAATTAAGTGCGAAAAGCCAAATATTTTGTTCAACTTTTAAAGAAACGTTTTAATATACTTTACTTTTAATCGAACTTTAAAAGATGTCTTTTACTATTTAACTCTCGAGTACAACAAATTAGTTTTGATTACTGAGAAAAGAATTTTCTTAAGTTCTGGAATATTAGAAAATTTATATAAGTTATACACATATTGTATATATATTGGTTTTGCTTTACGCATTTGTTTTACTTAATTTGCACTTTCAATCTCAATAGTTACCAAAAATGCTTGTCAAAAGAATTTAGAAATATATAACCTAAAAATAGGTTGTTAAATTTATGTAAATATATAAGCAAATGAAAGTTGGTCTTGGCATATCTACATATTTAATTCACCTCATTATTGCATTCGGTTTTCTGGTTTGCAAACTTCAAACTTTTTTGCACACTTTGGTATTTAAGTACTGCTGCTAGTCTTCTACAATTTAAACAAGAAATTGTTTTTTTTAGTTGAAAGATACTCTAGTAAGCCTAATTTATTAACCATTATTGTAATGCCTAATTTATTAACCATTATTGTAATTAAGCTTTCCTTTTCATGTTATTAACAAGTTTTTCATTTTATTTAAGTACACTTTTCCCTACTTTCCCGTTTACACAATTTCGTACTTTTGTAATTTCTCTTGGTAACGTGAACAGAAACGCTGTATCGTGACGTCATTAAAATTTTCACCTCAGGGTGTGTGCCAATTGGTTACTTTTTCCTCGATTTGGAAAATTTTGACATAAGAAACTGAAATTTTGACGTGAGTGAGGTGAATTCAAACTTCAAAATTTTACGTAGCCCTGAGGGCTAGGTAAATTTTTGACAACCGTTGAATATTATCTTCAACGTCGAATATTTAAAATTATTTAAAAATGGAAAAGAAAATTAGGAAAACTTATATTACATGTAAGTATAAAATAAAATATGCTGCATAAAGTTTCACTGAATGTTAAAATGTTCTTATTTCGATTATATTAGGGAGTAACAGCGACCGTATGGCATTATTAACAAGAAGAATAGAGCTGGACAAACTCTTTAGTTCAAAAAATGCCAACAGCAACGATGGTTGGAGGTAAGCAAATTTAATATGCTCACGTTTATGCATTTTGATATGCAATTTTTTTCAGAAAAGTGGCGGGCTCCCTCCAAGAAACACTTTTGGATCCCAGCAAAGACCACACCAGCTGCAAAAATCAGTGGAACTCTTTAATAAAAAAATATAAAGAACTTAGCCGTATCAGGACGGGTGAAGGTACGGCAGATGAGTTGTCTGTGGAGGATGCGGAAGATTGGCCTTTTTTCGAAATTATAAAGACGTATGCAGGTAGAAAGGACAATTTCAACCCTCCATTCCTCCTAGACTCAAGCCAGGGGGTGTTAAGGCCCCAATGTGAAAGTCGCTCCACAACACCGTCCACCACACCAAGAAGTGAATCGCCCCATCCATCCCCAAGACCCTCATCGTCCCATCGCTCTCACAGCCGTTTGGATAGGCTAGAGCGTCTTATCACAAAAAGTGAAAAAAGAACAAGGAAGCAAATGTCTTCATTGCTTTCAGTTTTCGGACAAATGGTGCAATCAGACTATCCGCATATTGACACAACATCACTGTTGATAGAGTCATCCGATTCCGACTAATGAATGTTCCGACCAGTTAAATCAAATTTGTTTTTATTTATTGAAAATAATAATAGTTAATAAATTAAATTATTTTTATAACAAAATTGTTTTTTCTTTAGTAGTTCGCATAGCAGTATAAGATTGCAAGAAGGGGACATTGTTTTGTTCTTATTTGCATAAATTCTCCCAGTTGCTGGATTCGTGATTTTCAAATTACCGCTCAGAAAGAGTCAAATGTTTAAATAATTTTATAAAATACCATATTATACATATACTATATACTAGACTGCAAGAATTCGTTAAACATGGCATTTCTTTGTAATATTCCTTCTTCGGAGTCAGATAGTGTTGATTCGGTTGGATCTGCATGTGAGAGAAGCTCAACTGATACATCGTATGGATCGAAGTCATCATGTAATATGCAAACATTGTGTAAAATGAATGCAGCGAAAACAGTCTTGATGCAATTTTTTACGCTGAGTTCAAGGTCTCTGTTGAATATATTCCTCCATCTTGATTTAAGCATTCCGAATGCACATTCCACAGCAATTCTTGCTTGACTATGAGCCGCATTAAATCTCATTTGCGAAGACGTTAAAGGTTCCTTAAAAGGAGTAATAATTGCTACTGGCTCTGTTTGGCAAGGGTATCCTTTATCGCCTAACAAAAAATATCCCCTCGGAGGATAAGTGCCTGCGTTGAATATTGGGCTGTTAAGGAACACACGTGTATCGTGAACTGATCCAGGATAACCCACAAATACATCTGTGAACTTATAATTGCTGTCAACAACTGCTTGAGCTTGTATGGAATAGAATTTTTTGTGATTTATATATTCGTCATGCTTATTGACTGGGCATTGAATTCGAATATGTGTGCCATCAATTGCGCCAATAACATTTCTAAAAGCCATTGATTTAGCTTTCCTACAAAATTTTATACCAGTTCTTTCATAATCCTCAGCAGATCCATGGTTTATGATGTGGCGCATTTCAAGAAATACATCTAAAAGCTTGTGAATGATATTTTTCACCGTAAAGCGGCTTAATCCCATGACTTCTCCAGCAACTCTGTAGCTGCATCCACAGGCCATCCAATATAAAAAGCACATCACTTCATATTCCGTTGACCATCCATGTCGTTTTAGAGGAACGAAATCCGATATTTTTCGGAAAGAATTGTAGCATACCCTTAAATGCTTGCGAGTCGCTCTATCTTCTCCATTCATTATAGAATTTATTGTATCGGAATATACTTTTGGTTTAAGATACACGAGACCCTACGAAAAATTAAAAGAATTCAAAAAATTAATTGTTGCCCTTGTTGCATTTCCTTGAAACACTAACATGTCTGGTCTCTTTCTCGCATATTAGCATTAGCATCATTCTGTTAATTTTTTTAAGATGTTGTGCTTTTAATAAAATAGCTAATAACAAAGGAAAATACTTTTTTGATATTCTATGCATAATTATTTGTTTAATTTTGCAGACAATCTTGAAACTCAAAATTTTGTTTCTGTCAAAATTTCATCCATGAATTGGCACAGCAAATATAACAAAATTTTACTCACCAGAGTAAATTTATTTCAACATTACTTACCACTAGTAAAAAGTAATCAATTGACACACACCCTCAACTAGATTTTTTTATTATTTTGATGTTTTAATCTCTATTGTAGAAAAATATGTTAATGAATGAAGCTCAAAGGATTTAAGTTCGTAGCCATAGCTCTAAACTTCTTTTATATTACAAAAAACCCAAATACAAATATTAACATTTCTCTTCTTGTATTATTTTCCTTCCATGCACATATACATATATATTTTATTTATTTATTGTTTTAGTTTCTGTAAAGTTTTGCTTTAGCCTTTATTTTCGAGTCAATGCGCACAACATTCGCCACAATTGTTTGAATTACAACATTTACTTCTTTGTTTATTATGCTTAAGATTAATTGTTATATAATAAATTATAATTTTAATAAATAAAAGTTAAATGCATTCCGTGTTACGGACAGGAACAAATCCTTGACATTGAGGTTGTCTTTGGCGGATGTCACTTCTCAATACAAATGCTCTCCTTTCTCCGCGCAACTTCTGTTTGCAGCGAATAGCAATTCATCTTGCAATTCCGTTGAGACGTCAAGACGTTCTTCCAATACCGTTTCCTTAGGAGTCTCTTGGTATATGCCTTAGACAAACTGCCATAAAAGTTTCCAATCATTGCTAAGAGGATAAGAAACAACTATTTAACATTTTAATACTATTGAATTTGCTTCACGTTTCCACTACAAATATCTATTATAAACAAATAATTTCAACTTACGGAATTCACTTCACACTTGCAGTGATGGTTTACACTTGGCACTCGTCGATCTTCATCACAAATGCAACCTTTGCATTTAATTTACTTCTCCTTGTCATTGTGGTTTATTAGTTCTTTTTTTGACACCGATGATATTTCGCCTACCAAAACTTCACATGATAGCAATGGAATGTTAGTTCACTCGAATGTGAGCTTGCAGAAAATTACGTTGCAGAAAATGGGCGTGGCGCGCATACTTTTAGGTTACGTGACGAAAGGGTAATAATATGGCACAATCGTCCTACATAAATCCTTATATAAGTCTGTAATTTTATAATATGTAATCAATGAATATGAAATTTTGTATAAATATTCTTTGTTCAGATTTGTAAACGAGCAAATAAAACGAATATAAGACATATAAATGTAGAATCAATTTATAAAAAAATGCATTGGCATAAAACCTTAATTCCTAAAATTCCTAAAAATTCCTAAAAACTTTTAAGGTGTAGGGTATCTAAGATTCTGCCAGGCCGAATATAGTTTTCTTACTGGTTTTTTATTTCAATAGTTAATGCGCAGAATGAAATCGCTTTCCCCGAAGGGCAATGTTGTTATTGTTGCTTAGGATAGGATTGCTTTGAACTTTTTAAATTACATAGGCCTTGGAAATGTAATTTGGGCTATTATAGTATTGCGTTCGTGTTACCGAAAGAAATGTAATTTGGGCTATTGTAGTATTGTGCTCGTGGCAAATATCTACTGATTAAAAAATGATAGAAAACGAATGTCTGTTACGATTTTTCGTTGAATAACACATGAAATGACGTCATAATAGCTTAAAAATTTACAGCATCCTTAAAGCATTAAACACAATTGGAGCAACAGGATACAAGATACACTTTTAGCTGTCAAATTTACATGGGCTCTTATGGAGATCGAGAAAAAAGTTTGATTTCCAGTTTGTTGCCGTGGTTTGCATTCCATTTTGTATCTTGTCTCCGGGCTAATTTCTAATTTTGACAGCAACAGAATCGTTCTTGTTCTTCTTCGGTGTGTTTGTTTACATTGTGTCATGTAAAATTTGACAATTTGCATTGTGAGGGGTGTCACACTAGGCATCTTAATGCCAATTTATTTAAGTTAATATTTAACGAAATTTTTATTATTATTATTACAAGCAATTTATTTCTGAAATAGAAAATATACGGCATTCCTATTTAAAAAAAATTACTCAAAATATTTATCAATTGCTAAAAGAAATGGAAAATCCTCTAAAAAAGGATGCTGGAGAAAATGTAAGAAACAGTTGAAGGTTTTCTAAGACGGCCTCAAGTGGCCTAGTGTTACACCACCATTAAGAATTTGACATATGAAATTTTTGTTGCTGAGCAACAGTTGCCCAGCCATTATAATTAACGCCATGGAATTTCTTGTTGCCTGGAAATGTTGCTGTATCCTGTTGCTCCAATTGTGTTTAATGCTTAAGTGCCACACTATTGTAGTATTGTGTTCGTGGTAAACATCAGCTACTCAAAAAAGTTATAGGGAACGAGATTATACATTGCGAAGGTCTGTTACAATTTTTCGTTGAATAACACATAAAAATGACGTTACAGTAAGTAAGTTCTTTATTGAGACAAAGCAAATTTTTACAGAGTTTAACTTTTCTAGTTATAAGTTTTGTTTGGCATATCCAGGGCTGTAATGTTGCCTTGTGAGACAACTTCGATACATTTTTTCAAAGTACAATTTTACGATATCGTGAGAAGAATATATATGTATATATGCACACTATATACATATGTATATATGCACTAACTTTTAAAGATATGATATCTAAAAGAAGGTTATAAATGCTTTTGCTCCCGGAGCTTTATTGAGTTTCTTATGAATAGGGCTAGCCTAAGATTAAATGACTTAAAACTAAAAACAAGAATTAGATAACAAAAGGCACAAATGTATTTTTTTGCGTTTTTGTCCAAACTAAATATATTAAGTCTATTTTTACATATGAGGTAATTTAGAAGAATTATCTACCGTAGGTGACAATGTTAGGATAAAAGGTTATAACAAAGAGTTACTTATAATTATAAAAATAGGTGTTAATTTGTCTTTGTTATGCATGATGTGTTGAAATGTAAAGGTGTTTTGAATTCTACATATTGTTGGGGGAATGATTAAGCGGAAGTTAGTTCCTTTGGTGTTGGGATGGTTTGGAAAGTTAGCCTCTGTTTTGAAGGGAGTGGCTATTTTGATAGAAGGAGGGGATTAGAGGATAGGAATCGCTACCGGTTAAGACAGTGGCTATATCGGTAGATTCTATTGATAACGGGGATAGGTAGTTGGATGAGTTCCAAGGTCTCCTGCAAGAGAGGAGAACGTCCTTTATTACTTCGTTATCAATATTGTGTAAATTTTTAATACATTTTTTCATTAATCTTAATGAATATCTCAGAAAAGTCCGGACTTACTGTATATATATTGGTTTGAATATTTTTTGTTAAAGGACTGGAAATTTTTGTTTATGCTATGGCGAATCACTTGTCTCTCAAAAACCTCAATCTCTCTTGCCACGGTCGTGGAGAAAGAGAACCAGCACGGGAAAACGTAGGTTAGGATTGGTCTAATTAGTGTTTTGTAAAATAGTAATTTGGAGTCCTTCGAAAGGCCACTATTTATTTTGAAATATGGCGCTAGCATTCCATACACACGTTTCGCTTTGGTCAGTACAATTCTTGCGTGGGGGTTGAATTTAAATAGGTTATGGAAATTAACACCTAAGTATTTGAGGTGAGATTTAAAAGGAATTCTAACGGCATCAATCTCTAAGAGAAGTGTTTTACTGTTTTTAACTACTCCTGGCGGTCCTTTTCCTGACGCGTTTCTAAAGCAAATGCATTCGGTTTTCGGGATACTGGGATATGGGGACTGATTACCCACTTTTTGTAGAATTCATTGATTTGTTTTATATGGAGAGAGACAATGTCCAGAGCATCAGTGGGGTATTTAGAATGTGCATAAACCAAAGTGTCATCAGCATTAAGAAGGGCGAATGAGTTATTACCATTGGCAGTGAAGGTATGCGGAAAATCAGATAAGTAAATATTAAAAAGGAGGGGCCAAGTATTGAAAATTGAGGCACTCCACGTTCTACCCTCCTTATAGTGGATTTTGTTTGGTTAATTTGTGAGAAAAAACGTCTGTCAGAGAGAAAACTGTCTATGAGTTTAACAATCACAGGAGAGAAATTGTGTTGGATTACCTTAAAGAGTAGGCCATCCCACCAAACACCTGCGAAAGCTTTCTCCACGTCCAAGGAGCAGGCGACGGTGCATTTTTTCCCCTGAGGTTTAAGGTTATGTCACTATGGATTTTTATTAAGGCATGAAGTGTAGAGTGTCCGCATTTGAAACCAAATTGACTGTCACTGATGGGCAGAGGTTGAAACTTTTATAACTTTTATCAAAAAAGTCTTTTGAATAACTGTTATCAAAGACTTTTATTTTTAAAAGTCTTTCATAAAAGTTATTTTGAGACTTTTATATTTAAAAGTCTTTGAAAAAAGTCTTTTGAAGACTTTGAGAGAACTTTATATCTGAAGTACGAACCTCTTCGGAATTTGTTGTTATGATTTTAATACTGTGTATTCTGTTATTACCTTTTCCGATTCAATTTGTTTAACAAAGCAAAAGATTTTAAATTATTTATCTTAATATTGAATATGTATATACAGTGTAGTCTGAGGGTGAACTAATTATTGCAGACGTGGTTCACGCGATCCAAGTTGTTCTCGTTAATGAATAATTTTTAATGAATAATTTCAGCATGCACACAGTTAAACAGTTGTTTATTCATAAACTTCAAAAGAAAACGTTTTACAGAAAAAATATTTCATACTAGTTTGTTTTTTTACATTTCTTAAAAATGTCTGTACGGCCTGGTCGCGAAAGCGTTTTAAGACTATTATTCCGGAATAATCTGTTGTAGTATTTGTTTCCGCACATTGTATTGCCTTGTCGAAAATTTGTACTGCTCCAAGTGCAGTTATTGGCTTACTGCATTCTGTATTGGTCTGATCTTCGAATTGTTCCGATTCACCATCGTCAGAAACCAAAACTTCTTCAATGCCGTCTTTCTCAGGAGCTCTAATTGCGCTTTAAAGAGCGTTCTACTCTTTAATATCATCTTCAGAATACGATACCTAATTAGAAATTAATTAAATAAAGCAAATGTGTGTACAAAAGTTGCACATACGGTATGTACATACAGTGTTCCACTAAAGTCTTTGTACAGCACGTGGTCAAAAATTTATTGATAAAAAAAATATAATGTGTTGGTATTGTGGCTTTGTTTATTAAGCCATTTTTTCCTTCAATTTAACAAAAAATAAACCAATTTCATCAATTAATCAAAAAGTTATTACCTAAAAACGCAACAATGTCATTGAATTAGCTCCAATAAAGTCTTCGTACACTCACAAACAAAGTAACTAAAAATCCTTAAAACTGTGAATTGTTTTTTTTAATATTTGGTGGGGTAGCCTATATTTTTAATAACGGCTTTAAGATGGTCCAGCATCGATTCCACAAGTTTCTGTGCATAGCGTGGTTCGATTTTCACCCATTTCCCCTGAAGAGTTTATTTTAGTCGAGACTTTGAGCTAATATGATGCGTCCTGATCCTTTTCTGAAGCATTTTCCTTATATGCTCTATGGGGTTGACATCAGGACTCTGTGGTGGTGTTTTGAGCATGTGTGGAACATTGTAAGGCAAGTACATCCTGGTGTTGTGAGCCATGTTTTTGGGATAATTATCTTGTTGAAAATAATATCCCTGATATACGCCTAATTTTTCAGCACTTAGCTTCAAATTTATTTTCAATATTTCGATATATGCACGGTGGTCCATAACTCCCTCCATTATTTCCAAGTTACCAACGCCACTAGCAGCCATATACCCCCATACCATCACTCCGCCACCGCCATATTTCAATACTTCGGTGCAACCAGAACATATAAATACGCAAACGGCAGTGCAGAAGGGAGCATCGAATACGCCACGCGCATCAAGGAAAACACACGGAACAGCCAGGAAACAAAGTGAGATCAATGAGGCAGTGAACCTAAGTGAAAGTGAAACAAGCAGTCAGTGTAACGACTAACAAAGACAATAAGTAAATTAAACTAATTAAACAGTAAACCTGTTTATTGTAGCTATTCTTGCCGGTTTATGCCCACCAGCTGAATTGTATAAATCAGACAGGTGAACCTCTTGCTGTTCTTGTCCGGTGTATGCCCACCAAAAAAGTACACGGGACCATGAAAAAAACAAAGTAAACCACATTGCTGTTCTTGCACGGCGTTTGTAGCTCATTGTATGTCTTCCTGATCAGCGTCACCTTCTTAGTCGATTTAGCTCTGTCTTGCTGTCAGTCCATCTGTCGTGGAAATCACGATTACAGGAGAACAAAGAGAGGTGCCGTCATGAAAAGTCGCTGTCAACATAAACTTTTTGTAATTGAAAATGGGTAAAATCGCACCAGTACCACGTCCACTTTTTATGGCGAATATGAATTCATTCGTTTCTAAACATCTCAGCTTGTAGAGTGAATTTAAAAATGAAATTTTATTCCAGAGTCCACAATCTCAAACAATAATAAATTCCTAAAAATGGGCGTGGTACGCCCACTGGTGACAAAATCACGATTATAGGAGGACAAAGTCTCGGCAATCATTTCTCTCTCACTTAGGGATCTTTAATTTCGGGAAAATAAAGAATTGGGAAAATCAAACCACTGTCACTTTACTTTTTAAATTAATATTAATACCACCGATTTGAGGACTGAATATTTTAGCTAGTGTTCCATATCTTAAGTTGAAATTCTATTCCAGGATTTAATGTATTAGAGCAGATCGACCCACAAAATATGTTTTTATTCTTTTTGTATACTGTATATTTTACTGCTTTTTATATTGTATTTTAATACACAACAATCACTTGTATATTATTGGCACCCAGCAGGTTGGATGGGTGAAGAAGAGCGGATATGTCAACTGCCCCCATTTTTTTAACCAGGTTCTACCATCTACACCCCATGCTTGAAAACCCAGAAATTCAGAATCATTTGAAAATCATTTGAAAATTATCGTTACATACTTCTGAATAATGTACTCACCATGCGGAATCTGAGCTTATATTTAAACTAGTATATAATCCTGTCTTCGCCAGGAAGTTATTATTTTTTATTTATTTCGTAAATTGTTCATGTTATATGCTTAAACATTCGAACATATCTTGACCTGTTGCTCTTTCTTTCATTATATCAAGTGTTGCTCCGGCATCATAAGGCAAGTCTTGAGGTGGAGTTTTAAGACCGATGTCTGTACAATGTTTACTATTTAAAATAAGAATTTCTTGGACATCGCGTAGGGCTAGATCTTCACAGTCTGCGTGTGTTCTACAATGATTTTTTGGAAAAAAAATGGCGAAGCCGTTTGGATTTTTAAAATTTGCAATTTTTCTCATCAACATTAGATGCCCAGGAACATCTGTGAAAATGTCAGGTTTCTAAATGATGTGGAAGTCCAAAAAAAAGTCCTAGACATATTTTGCTAACAGACAGACACAGGGATTTTATGTATATAGAAGATTTTTTTAAATACTTCCATTATTAAATACTTCCATTAAAGCCAAAAAACCTAAAAAGAAGTGTTGTTGCCCAACTGACTGGCATTCAAAGAAATAGCTACTAAATTCTTGAAATTGTTTGTTCTAGATGACATGTAGGATGTTTTTAGTATTGCCTGAATTTTTAAAATAATTCAATTAATTCTAAACTCAATAAACAGTGAAACTGACCGTTCCATCAAAATGATTCCCAAATTCGGTGTAAACAGCTTTTAGTGGGTCATTAAAAAAAGCGATTTTGTGTTGGTAGCAAAACGTAGTATTAGCTTATATAAGTTAGCTTGGAGGACAAAGATTTTCACAGAATAAGTCTACTTTACTCCTCTTTCTATCGAATGAAACGAGCCTAAGAGAAAAATCATTAAAAAATTTATTGGTGATTGTACATTGAACAATAATTTTTTTTGTTCTACTTTTTAATTGTTAACATAAAAATCATTATTGTGATATATATTATTTGGATATCAAAATGTTATATAGCCGCTAGTGATGTTTAGATTATTCGTTAAAATTTTTAAAGCAAACTTAAGGATTATTGTTGGGTCCTGGTGGTAAAAATTCATCCAATTCTGAATCTTCGATCTCGCACAACTGCACAGACATGTCACTGTTCGATTCTCTGTTATAATTTTTTGGGTATAATAAAAACATTTCTTCTGAAGACCCTGTAAATAAGCAAAAATAGTATGCAAAATTTAGAAAAATTAGTTTTATTAATATACATATTATTAATTAATAATTTAAAAAAGGAGGCTATTTAGCAATAGGTATAATATGGATCTAAATCATTCTTAAATTCTTTAATATATTCATACGATTGTCAAAATAAATCACGAACCTTTCGTAAATTACATATTATAAATGACCTCATAAGTTACATTCAAAATTGACTGCAACTCTGAATTTTTTATGAATTATGACACTCAAGTGAATCAATTATACTGAGGTCACACGACCACTCAGTTGAGTGCAGCGAATGTTTTCGAGAGCCAAGAAAATGTAGGGTATTAGTACGCAAAAAATGTAGTAGTAAGACTACTAATACTATAAATAATCTGATAAACATTAAAAATGCACTTTCACAGACAGACCACAATTCGCTTAATCTTTCCATACACTGTCAACCCCCATATAAAAAGTATTAGATTTTATATACATATGTATATACGAGCTTATTTACTCCGAAAGTCCATGCTTCGTGCATTCACCGTGCACTCTGTTTCACCGTTCACCACCGACAATGCCTGTGGTGAGATTTCACGGAATATTTTTCAATCTATCTTCTTCGCATTTTACCTCCTCTTTCCCACTTTCGCTAAAATTTGCCTTGCGTTGGTGAAAGAAATGACTTCGGCGTTATAAGCGAAAATTAAATATGGATTCAACTAAAAAATGAAAGTCCTGGAGCCGGGAAGCGGATGTAATTTTCTGCAAATTTGAGAGGAGGAGGCCCCAGCTCTCCGTGGGGGCGCGTAAAAATGGACACATATTACAAGGAATTGTGGTCAAGCTACAAAGCTATGGCCAAACCTTTAAAGTTGCACATGTCCACACAAACACGTATAATGTGAAGGCGAAATATAGGTAAGAGGTGTTTATCTATCGAATTATTTTTATATGTAATAATCTATGTATGTTTTCACAGCAATTTACTTTAGGAAGAAAGGCCGATGATGGGGTCCTACGGAGGATCGCCTTGGGATTGAGTGCGCCGAATCATAGGCGCCCACAAAATAAACAATTTTTTTGTGGAGTAAAAGAAAGTTAAATTCATCCTTGTATATTTTTAAAATTATTTATTTATTTAAATTAGTTGTTAATATAATTAATGTTTATATTAAAACTGCCATCACCATCATCATCGCCATTGCTAACGTCAACACCATCATCATCGCCATGGCTAACGCCAACTCCATCGTTCATCGCTAAAGCTATTAAGGAGCATGTTGACCAATCCAAAGTTATAGAAACTCACTTGAGTTAAAGAACATGGAAGAAATTAAGAAAACCGAAGAGCAAATGCTGGCAGTGGAAAGGTAGAAATGGCTCTTTTGATTTTCCGAAAGACGCGGATGAAAACAGAGTTGATAAAATTTTTTTATCAATACTAAAGTTCAAACGTAGTAAATTTGTAAAATCAAAATGGATCTAATAAAATTAAGTACTTACCTAGAAAACCAGGTCTTCTAATGATCTCAGGTGTTTGGTCGTCGCTAGGCTCCTGCGGTGGAACCTATTGGCTTGCATCCACTTTGTGTTTATACCATTATTTCGTTGATTGAGTAAATTGTGCAATACGCAACAGTTTTTTATTATTATATTTATAATTAGGGCACAATTTTGTAGGGGATTCAGCACGACCCTATAATTCGTGTTGGCTATAGTTCGGTACTCCAACGACGAGCCCCATATAATCCAATCGCTTCTATTTTTTCTAAAAAGGTTGTCGTGCGCAGCCTTTTCTCTTTTTCCAGTTCCTTGAACATGAAATATTGAGATATTGGAATGCGGAAGCTTTCTTTAAAAGTTACCGCACTGCATATTTGGCATATGATTATTTGATTATTTATTAAAAGATTCTCCTGCAGACTTACCATTAATGTAGTATTATTGGAAATATTTGGAAAAGCCATTAACAGGGACATTTGCAGATTCTGACGACTATTAATCTGACTTTGTACCATTGCAATTCTTTTCAATAAAATTTGCCCTTTTCTATGCAGTTGTCTCGATCTGGCACTAAAAAACGAATTGACTACTAGCTTTGTACAATAATATCAATCGCGAATGTTTCTTTTTAAAATTCATTTTATTCTCACTTATCGGTTCTTGCAAATATGATAGAACATAACACTGTCAAAATTAATTACGTCCACCCACTACTAAGACATTAAAAGGCTTATAATGTAAATAGTTTCAAGACGTAAACGAAAACGAAATATGTATATGTTTTTCATGAGTTTTGTTTTGTGCTTTTCGTAATTTTTCGTTTGTTTGACAACTGCGCATAACAAAACTTGAGTGAAATCCACTAAACGCAAAAAATGCTTGTTGTTGGTATTTTTACATGCTTTGCAGATTTTATCAGCTACGCGTGCTATAATGGATCGGCAGTTTCAAGGAAAAAGTCGAGAAACCACGCGAAAGCAAGAAGGCTATCGTCTAGTGTAAAATTGTTTGTGTTTTGCAAGTTGTCGAATTGTATGTGTCGAATTTGTAAGTGTATAGTGTTGCCGACACGTATTTGCACTGCATTCTACCCGAAATTTTTGCGTTTCTAGAAATTACTTATAAAAATACTTTAAATATTGTACACATGGCAACATTTTCTGTCTGCAATAAAACGAATGTCTGCAATAGGAACGAAAAGCTTCTATTATACTAATTTGGCTCGTTTTGTTTTCGTTTTCATTAGTGTTTTCGTTTTCGTCTTGAAGCTATTTACATTATAAGGCTGTAAATAAATGACCTCAAAAAGCCACTCCGAACATGTTAAGGGGAGCATATTTGGCCGTTATTTTGTTTAATTTTTTCCAAATTTATGTCATGTTTTTGGAAATTCCCCTAATAAATAAGTCCCATTTCTCATTATAATTACAAGCAGCTCGTCTAATATTTTCTATTATCCTGCAATACATTTTAGCGTTAATTGTCTCTCGCGCGTTAAAAAATAAAGGTCTCGCTAACTTTTGAGCAATTACCATTTTAACTTGAACATTTTCGCTGCACATACATACATATGTACATAGATTTCATGAGTTAGACCATGTATCCTTTCGATTCCTACATCAAACAATGTCTTCGGTGTGGAGACTTCGATTCCACTCCGGCTTTGGTCAGATTGGGGTGTAGATTTTCATCTGCCTCCAAAAACATCACAAAAAAGAAATGAAAAAAGTAGATACAAGGAGGCAGAGAAAGAGAGTGAGAGCGAGAAAGAGAGGAAGATAGATAGAATGGGAAGAAAAACCAGTAAGAGTGTTATATTCGGCCTGGTCGAATCTTAGATACCTTACACCTAAAAGTTTTGAAAAAATTAATTGACGTAGTATTATTTATTTAAATTTTTAATTTATGTATATAGATTTTTCAATGCCGAACAATAATATTATAGAGTCAAATACAAACTGAAAGTGAAGAAAATGTGTATGTGATTATAAGGAAGCCTACCTTATAATCACATTTATCACAGACTGGTATAAATACAGAGTCGTAGCTAGGGTGGGGCGGGGGTGGTGGTCCGCGCCGGGCGCCACATTTTCGAGGGCGGCATTTTTAGAAATCAAGTATTGAATTCTAGAAATTTTTGGGGCTCCAAGTTGATTAGCCGTCCCGGGCTCCATGAATCCTAACTACGCCACTATATAGTCGGCGTGGTAGTTTTAGTGGTAGCTTAGTAGTTTTATTATTATGTTCAAATTTAAATTTTATTTCCGTGGTAATAAATTGGTTTTCATGAGCTATAGTGTATAAGTAGTGTAAAAGTGGGCGGACCGCTCCCAGTTTTTCTGTTATAATGTTTTATTGGAAAATAAGTTGTTATATAAAATTTATTCAGGAAGTTTATATATTTCACAATATAACCATTTAAGACCCTCTTTTGACTGTGTAACCTAAAAGTGGGCGGATATACGTCCATATTTGGCATATTAACGGATAATGGTACTCTATACCCAGGAATACAGTGGCGTACCTAGGACTCATGGAGCCCGGGACAGTTAATCAACTTGCAGCCCCAAACATTTCTAGAATTAAATATGTCAATACTTGATTCCCGAAACTGTCGCCCCCGACATTGTGCCGCCCGGGGCGGACCGCCATCCCTGCCTCACCCTAGCTATGCCATTACATTTATACCCGTCTGTGATTAAATGCGATTTCCGTATAATCACATATTTCCCCTAGTTTCAGTTTGTATTTGTCTCTATAATGTTGTTTTGAAATAAAAAATCTAAATAAATTAAAAATTTAAATAAATACAATTATTTCGTTCAATTAATTTTTTTCAAAACTTTTAGGTGTAGGGTATCCAAGATTCGGCCAGGCCGAATATAACACTGGTTCATTTATTTATTTATTTATTTTGGTTCGTTTATTTTGTAATCTTCTGGTTATAAACCTCACAAGACTTTTATATTAACTTATGTAACTTAACAGTCAACATATATTATCATTATTTACAAAATATGATTTAATAACATTTTTACTACAATGTAAATCAATTTTACTGCATTACTAATTCGCGAACATTCATAGTGCGTTCGATGAGAAGCTAAATAAAATGGTACTGGGTTCCTGCTAACCCTTAAAGGAGCATAGAATGGAATCAAATCCACTAGATCCGCACAATCCACCTTGTTATAAAGAATATCCTTAATAAGAAAAACAGAACAAACGTTATGGCGTTCTGAAAGGGTTTCCAAGTTCCAAAGCTGACACCTTACAACGTAAGAAAGCATGTCCTCGTAATGATACGTAAGTCTAAGAGCAAATTTAGAAAATCTGCGCTGAGCTCCGTCAATTCGATTGATGTCATGTTGGTTATACGGATACCAAGCAACACTGGCATATTCGATAGCAGATCGAACTAACGAAATAAGAAGAGTTCTAAGAGAAAATGGATCAGCAAATTCATTAGAGTTCCTCTTTAAAAACCCAAGCATTGAATTGGGTTTAGAAATTACAAAGTAACGAAAAAGTAAGTTTAGAGTCAAAAAGGACACCCTAATCCTTGGACACCACAACTCTGTCAAAAAGGAGTCCATCATGGGAGTAGTCGAAAGAGATATTTAAATTCTTGCGTGAAACAGTTAACAACTTGCATTTGGAAAACTTTAAACTCAAGCCGTTTCTTGAACATCAAGGTATAAACGATAAGATATCAAGTTGAAATTTAACAAAATCCGGTATTGACTCAATGACATTGAATATTTTTAAATCATCAGCATATAAGATACAGCGACAAAATTTAAAGCAGTGAACTACATAATTTATGAACAGATTAAATAGAAAAGGACCTAGGTGACTTCCTTTAGGAACCCGTTGTAGTGCGCCAAGGTTGGCGACACCTGGTAAGCATTAATTGTTGACCGTGCGAACTTGCTTACCTACAGCAATCGCGAAAACTAGACACGTGTTGTTGTTGTCGATCTGGCTGCATTACGTTGACGCGTGCTGTGACCCAAGCAAGCAGCGACTCGACATACTTGCAGGGATCATATTCACTATGACTAGGTCAACAAAGCAATGATTGCAAATTAGCACTGTAAGCGATTTGTATTTGTTAGCATGTAAGAGATAATGTATAAATACGCGAATTATTGTAAATAAAGATTAATATCAATTCTGAATCAAACTCAGACACCTCGATATTCTTTTCTTTCGGCTCCTACATAGAGCTTAGACCTCATCAGCTCCTTCAAGAACTCAGATAAAAGTCGTGCGACCATAAAGGATGGCGCATGTAAATAGTCGGCTGAAGAGCTCAGAAAGTACTTACGCTTCCTTTTAAATCAACGACAATTCTTGATCATTATATTCTCGCAGAACTCTCCATACACAATTCCCAATCTAGAAAACAACAAAACATTACACCGTGCAGTGATATTAATGACTCTGGGTAATTGCTCATCTATTTTGACGTATGTATAATTTTCTTTAAATTAAATAGGAGCTGGTCCATTTCAAAAAACATCCAAACACTCGAGTTTCAACTAAGCATTTGGTCGTTTGAGCAGGATCAAGATCCAAGGTCCACAACTGCGACACCGTCGCCTCTGTTAAAAAAGGGACGTATTTCGACAAATTCATTAATTTAGTAATTAAATTAAAGTGTATGTATATGTACACTAGTACACTAGTATATAAGCCTGGCTTCGCCAGGAAGTTATTATTTTTTCTTTATTTCGTAAAAAAAATTGCGAAGTCTTTTGGACTTTCTCTTCTTTCACTTTTTTGGTTTATTGATTTTGGAGCATAAAAAGTAAAAAGTAATCGCAATTAATATCGATTGTTTGAATTTGATTCAAATATTGTTTGAGAATATTTCTTTAAAAACAACATTTTTTGTGATAACCGTCGTCTCCATTAGCGGTACTGGCAGATTGAATTGGGAATGGTATGTGCGACATTCTTTTAAAAAGTTGGCCGCGATTCCCATGGAGGCCACAGGTAACGCGCTATATCGCCTTTCCTCGCATAACGCTCAAGAGGGTTTTGTATAGGTAGGTTTTTCCACTTCCCCCAGGTCCATCTAAGAAGAAGCATTTTGATGATCTGCTAGATGTGTTATTGCATCTATAACTCTATTAAAGCAACACCCTGTTCATCGTTTAAACATTCGACCATATCTTGACATGTTGCTCTTTCTGTCATTATATCAACTGCTGCTCCGGCATCATGAGGCAAGTCTTGAGGTGAAGTTTTAAAACCGATAATAGTCACAACCAAAACAAATTCAATGAAATTAAACTATTATGAAAAATTATTAAATTTCGAAATTTTTCATAATAAAATCTGACAAATTAATCAGCACAGTCTAGGAAAAAAATACAAATTTCCTCCCAATCGGGGATCGTCACCACCGGGGATCGTTGGCCCAGTACGGAGTCCACAAATGCGGCCTGCAGGGCATTTGATGGCACGAACGGCGGGCTTGCACCGAATCGTGGCAGGACGCCACGTCTGCATAAACTGCCTGGCGTGCTCCCACACAACCCAACGCTGCACCAGCACCAGCACGCGTCGCTGCACGGCCTGTGGCGGGGCCCACCACTCAACGATTCACGGCTGATGCAGCTTGATGCACCCCAGGATGAGGGTCGAGGAGCTTTGCAGTCCTGCAAGGCGGGCGGGATGTTTACGCCAAACACACCGTTCATCAGGCTGCCTCTCCTGATCTGCCGAAGCCGTGCTCTCTCACGGCGCGGACTTCGGCCGCTCAGGAGAGGCAAGCTAAAAGCTTGACTGCGGGCTGCTCGGCTCCAGCCTTGGACGTCTGATCCTGCTGCATTCACTTTTGGCGTAGACTTCAGACAGAGCAGTGAACCGTGATATATAATGCAAACAGATTACTAATATCCTGTGCATTGTTAGCTGTAAGACTCCAGTATTCCATTATCTTAGGGATTCCTGTACAATTTCGCTTAGAGTTGAAAAATACCCAAAATCTCCGGGAGTTTCGTCTAATATAAGTTTATACTGAAGCTTTATAAAGAAAGTTTGATAGCAACTCGAATTCCCTGCTACGCAAAACAAAGACATTCCAGTCATTTGAAGACTTCGATTCTTTAAATTTTTTGTGCACTTTATTTCTTTATTATTTTAAACGCAAAAGCCTATTATTGTACGGAACGCACATTTATAGGCCAGAGATTCAACGTTACACCAAACTTAAAGTTTAATTTTCTTATTGAATCCAAAGACACACCCTTCTTTATGAGTTTTGAGCAAGCACGATGCTCTGACCCAATTTCAGTATGTTTATTGTATATTTACATAAGAAATTATATCTTCTGCAGAAACAACGATGACAGGTGAACCCATTTTTTTGGAAGTGCGTGAAGTTAAATTCGTAAATCCGACGCGAATCTTGCAAAGACACAAACCAAAACACGAATTTAAATTCGTGCATAATTAGCAGTGCCAAGGTAAGGTGTCATTCAGATTTACTTATTCGTTTAGTAAAACATATAATCTGAAAACGGTTTGTTATTGTTGGAAAAGTCACTATATCAGCTACCTAATCCTGAAAAATTCATCCGTGCACAGGCAAGGATGTGGCGTCAGTTGCCAATGTTACCCAGTGTACCTCCAGAAGCACTTCTCATACACATTTTGTTCAACAAAAAACAACTTGGACAAACGTTGTATAAAGTTCGAAAGGTCACTATATCAGCCACCTAACCCTGAAAAGTTTAGCCGTGCACAGGCAAGGATGTGGCGTCAGTGGCCAACGTTTGGTTACCCAGGGCACCTTCTCATACACTTCGACAAACACTTTGTTCAACAAAAACATAACTTGGACAAACGTTGTATACAGTTCGAAAGGTCACTATAAAACCTGCCTAACCCTGAAAAGTTTAGCCGTGCACAGGCAAGGATGTGGCGTCCGTGGCCAACGTTTGGTTACCCAGTGCACCTTCTCATATACTTCGACAAACACTTTGTGCAACAAAAAACAACTTGGACAAACATTGTATACAGTTCGAAAGGTCACTATATCAGCTACCTATTCCTGAAAAGTTTAGCCGTGCACAGGCAAGGATGTGGCGTCCGTGGCCAACGTTTGGTTACCCAGTGCACCTTCTCATATACTTCGACAAACATTTGGTTCAATAAAAACATAACTTGGACAAACGTTGTATACAGTTCGAAAGGTCACTATATCAGCCACCTAACCCTGAAAAGTTTAGCCGTGCACAGGCAAGGATGTGGCGTCAGTGGCCAACGTTTGGTTACCCAATGCACCTTCTCATATACTTCGACAAATACTTTGTTCAACAAAAAACAACTTGGACAAACGTTGTATACAGTTCGAAAGGTCACTATAACACCTGCCTAACCCTGAAAAGTTTAGCCGTGCACAGGCAAGGATGTGGCGTCCGTGGCCAACGTTTGGTTACCCAGGGCACCTTCTTATACACTTCGACAAACACTTTGTTCAACAAAAACATAACTTGGACAAACGTTGTATACAGTTCGAAAGGTCACTATAACACCTGCCTAACCCTGAAAAGTTTAGCCGTGCACAGGCAAGGATGTGGCGTCCGTGGTCAACGTTTGGTTACCCAGTGCACCTTCTCATATACTTCGACAAACACTTTGTTCAACAAAAACATAACTTGGACAAACGTTGTATACAGTTCGAAAGGCCACTATATCAGCCACCTAACCCTGAAAAGTTTAGCCGTGCACAGGCAAGGATGTGGCGTCAGTGGCCAACGTTTGGTTACCCAATGCACCTTCTCATATACTTCGACAAATACTTTGTTCAACAAAAAACAACTTGGACAAACGTTGTATACAGTTCGAAAGGTCACTATATCAGCCACCTAACCCTGAAAAGTTTAGCCATGCACAGGCAAGGATGTGGCGTCAGTGGCCAACGTTTGGTTACCCAGGGCACCTTCTTATACACTTCGACAAACACTTTGTTCAACAAAAACATAACTTGGACAAACGTTGTATACAGTTCGAAAGGTCACTATAACACCTGCCTAACCCTGAAAAGTTTAGCCGTGCACAGGCAAGGATGTGGCGTCCGTGGCCAACGTTTGGTTACCCAGTGCACCTTCTCATATACTTCGACAAACACTTTGTTCAACAAAAACATAACTTGGACAAACGTTGTATACAGTTCGAAAGGCCACTATATCAGCCACCTAACCCTGAAAAGTTTAGCCGTGCACAGGCAAGGATGTGGCGTCAGTGGCCAACGTTTGGTTACCCAATGCACCTTCTCATATACTTCGACAAATACTTTGTTCAACAAAAAACAACTTGGACAAACGTTGTATACAGTTCGAAAGGTCACTATATCAGCCACCTAACCCTGAAAAGTTTAGCCATGCACAGGCAAGGATGTGGCGTCAGTGGCCAACGTTTGGTTACCCAGGGCACCTTCTTATACACTTCGACAAACACTTTGTTCAACAAAAACATAACTTGGACAAACGTTGTATACAGTTCGAAAGGTCACTATAACACCTGCCTAACCCTGAAAAGTTTAGCCGTGCACGGGGAAGGATGTGGCGTCCGTGGCCAACGTTTGGTTACCCAGTGCACCTTCTCATATACTTCGACAAACACTTTGTTCAACAAAAACATAACTTGGACAAACGTTGTATACAGTTCGAAAGGCCACTATATCGGCCACCTAACCCTGAAAAGTTTAGCCGTGCACAGGCAAGGATGTGGCGTCAGTGGCCAACGTTTGGTTACCCAGGGCACCTTCTCATACACTTCGACAAACACTTTGTTCAACAAAAACATAACTTGGACAAACGTTGTATACAGTTCGAAAGGTCACTATATCAGCCACCTAACCCTCAAAAGTTTAGCCGTGCACAGGCAAGGATGTGGCGTCAGTGGCCAACGTTTGGTTACCCAGTGCACCTTCTCATATACTTCGACAAATACTTTGTTCAACAAAAAAACAAATTGGACAAACGTTGTATACAGTTCGAAAGGTCACTATATCAGCCACCTAACCCTGAAAAGTTTAGCCGTGCACAGGCAAGGATGTGGCGTCCGTGGCCAACGTTTGGTTACCCAGTGAATCTTCTCATACACTTCGACAAACACTTTGTGCAACAAAAAACATAACTTGGACAAACGTTGTATACAGTTCGAAAGGCCACTATATCAGCTACCTATTCCTGAAAAGTCTAGCCGTGCACAGGCAAGGATGTGGCGTCAGTGGCAAGAAAAAAAAAGCAACAAGTGCATAGAACCCTGACAACAACTACACTAAGGGGATTAGCAGAATATTTTTTTTTGCAATAGAGAAAAAAAATACCAACAACAACAACACCACAGCAGAGGAGAAAAAAAAACTTACCAACTACACTAAAGGGATTAGTAGAATATTTTTGGAAAAAAAAGTACCAACAACAACAGCACCACAGCAGAAAATAAATTTACAACAAATACACAAAGGAGTAGCAGAACAACATTCAAAGCACATAGAAACTCAGCAGCGACGACTGAACATAAAAAGTGCAGCGACGAGTGCTGAGCGCCTGGAACCATAAGATGATTAAACAATCAGAATCTTCGACAAACAATAGACAACAACAAACACAAGGCTGCCCAAACAAAAAAAAAAAACAACAACGTACCCTTGGAAAAACGGGAGCCGCTAATACAACAAATGCGACAAGCAGATTAAGTCAAGGTTACGCAAAAGGAGCGTTGACCCTGAGAGCCACAAAAAAGGGGTAGCCAAGTACCGCTACCCTTGGCATATAAAAGGAGCCACCGATCAGTGCAAAGTCACTTTTCTGGAAGCCAGCGAATCGAGCGGTAAGTGCGTTTTGCAAATATTAAATCCTAACCTTTACACAGAGAGAAAATATAGAACGATTAACCTATGTTGAGGCACCCGACTCAACACATTTCTAATTCCTACAGGTCAATACCAATTAAGAGTAGACATAAGATAATTTTAAGTTAACCCATTAATATATAATTAGATGTAAATAATAATTGAATAAACCTTCATCGAAAGAAATAAGTTCGAAATTTAACGGTGTTATTATTTATATTGGACTCCGGACAACCGAGAGTAATATCCAGGTAAGAAAGAGGAATAAACCTCGTTACAAAATGGCGCCCGAACAGGGACTTTAGAAAAGCAACAGAAAACAAAACCAGCAAAGAAGCGTGAACAACGAAACAGCGAACATGGACAAACACACAGTGAAAACAAGCAAATAAATCGGAACATTCGATAACCACGACGCGAAATTTCGAACTTAACAGAAAAAAAAAACAAACAACACCAAAGTGCGCGAAGAAAACAAAGTGAAAATATACAAGGACATTCGATAACACCAATTGAAATCTCGAAGGTAACGGAAAAGTGCGCGAAGAGAAAAGCCAATATACAGGGGCATGCGATAACACAGATTTTGAATGTCGAATTTAACAGATTAGCATATCTAACGGGGCACGGAAAAAAAAACGAATAACTTTATAACAGTGAGTAATATAGCCAGAAAACGGAATACATGGAAAAAAATAGATAAGTAATAAACGGGGAAAAAAAACGCGAGTGAAAACGAACAGCTAAATAGTGAAGACAGAAAATTTACCACGGGAGAATTCAAAATTTATTACCAGTGCGCGGTAACGAAGGGAAAAAAAGATCCAACGGTGAAACTGGACATTACGGAAGAATATCGAAAACGAAGAATCACCGCGAATATCAAGCGATTAAAATTAAAGAAACGGTGAAAAAAAAAACGAACTGAAACAGTGAAACGGGAGTGAGGGGAAAAAAAAAAGATCCAGTGTACCCAAAGAAAAAAAAAAGAGAAAGATAGAAGAAAAAAGAACATTAAGTCAAAATGGGTAAAAGTTGGATTTATAATGTGCCGAAGGAAAGTTTACAGGAGATATTACGGGAGTTCGGGGTCGAATCTAACGGTACGGTGGACGAGCTTCGAAAGTTACTCGGCGGGGTCGCCACGTCATTAGAATTAACCGATAAAATGATAGAGCGGTTAAACGAGTTAGAGGAGAAGTGGAGTCGGAGTGTTTCGCCGGGGCTAAGACCGCCTCCAACCGGGTTGCAAGGGGCGGTGCCGAAACCAAGTAAAGATATCGGGACCGAAGTAGCGGACGTGAAAACTACGAAACAAACGCGAGAGTACACGGGCGCGAGTGCCCGCCAAACAACGACACGTGTGCAAGAGCATGACATCCGAAGCACGCTGAGGTATCCCGAGGTCATGGACACAGTCCGGAAGTGGTCTTGTAGGTACGACGGGGGACCCCATTAGCTTCATAGAAAGAGTGGAAGAACTAACAGAGGCCTACGAGCTGCCAAAAGATTTTTTGCCACGAACCATGCCGGAGCTGCTCAAGGAAAAGGCCCTGTGCTGGTTCAGAAACAACAATCAGAGTTGGTCCACCTGGGAGTCATTTAAGAAAGACTTCTTGAGATTCTTCTTATCAACGAGATACTTTGAGGAACTCGAAGACAACATCCGGAAAAGAATACAAGGAGCGAGAGAAAAGTTCAAAGACTACGTGCTGGCGATGCAGACGCTGATGCGACACGCAAATTACTTTCAACTTTCAACGAGATTGCCGCAACCCTAGAAAGCTCTTCTGTTGGGAGTGCGGAAAAGAAGGTGTCCGCACTATTGAATGCTGCAAAAAACCACAGGGAAACGCGCAGGGTGCTCAGCAGAGACGAGGACTGCTGGAACCAGGGAACCCAACCACTCCTCGTACACCACAAAATGCCTAGAGGCCAATAAGAAGAGAATTTCCGCCAAAGTCGTACTGGGTAGAGAACTCATCACCGCTATCTTGGACACCGGAGCCTCCAGAAGCTTTGTAAGTGAGCGAGTAGCCAGAGAAATCGCGGCCGAGGGAAGAGTTATACAGGTGGACGTTGGCGTAAAAATGGCAGACGGCACCGCACAGACAATCAAGGAAGCTATCGATGTGAGAATCCGGTTAGGGACGGCAGAATGTGAGATGCCACTCCTAATACTCCGAGACGCCACCGACAATGTGATTCTTGTGATTCGATTTTCTGACGAGCGTAGGTACCGCGATAAGCTGTGGCGGTGCGACTATAACGCTTGGTATACCAGTAACTGAGCCACCAAACGAAGAAAATGCAAGATGCTCTACACTCCGGACGACGAACATGGTGAACCACGGAAACGAAGCCGCAGACAATACTACGGGGGCGGATGATCGGACACCAGAAGACACCTCGACAGTGGAAAGCAGCCAACGAAATCCTACGCCGGTGATAGAGAGTTTCTTACAAGAAGAGCTGGAAAAAATTCGACTCACTGGAAGGACCCTCGGAGATAGCCACACACAAAATCGTGATGAGGGACGACAGACCCATAAAGCAGAGGTATTATCCCAAGAATCCCGCAATGCAAGCAGTGATAAACGCGGAGGTAGACGAGCTGTTGGAAAAGGGCTGCATCGAGCCCTCACATAGCCCGTACAGTGCACCGATCGTCCTAGTAAAGAAGAAGAATGGGAAATGGCGGTTATGCATCGATTATCGGCAGCTGAACGCGCGATCAATTCCCGATGCTTACCCACTTCCGAGGATACAACACATCCTGGACCGACTACGCGACGCGCAATATATCAGCAGTCTCGATCTGAAAAATGGCTATTGGCAGATCCCTATGAATCCCGAGAGCAAGCAGTACACAGCTTTCACAGTTCCAGGCAGAGGACTGTTCCAATGGAAAGTAATGCCGTTTGGATTACACTCGGCTCCAGCGACGTTCCAAAGGGCATTAGATCAAGTCATCGGGCCAGAGATGGAACCACACGCGTTCGCGTATCTGGACGATATAATCGTGATCGGGAAAACATTGGAAGAACATATGGACAATCTGCGAGAAGTATTCCGACGGCTACGAGCGGCGAATTTAAAAATAAATAAAGAAAAATGCGAGTTTTTCAAAGAAAACTTGAAATACCTCGGTCACGTCGTGAGCCGCCAAGGAATCCACACCGATCCAGATAAAATAGCCGCTATCAGAGAACTTTCACCACCGACAAACATAAGAGGAATTCGGCGTTTTCTTGGAGTAGCCTCATGGTACCGACGCTTCGTGCCAGACTTCGCCGACTTGGTAGTTCCACTCACCAAACTCCTAAAAAAGGGTAAACGCTGGAACTGGACCGAAGAACAACAGCGAGCGTTCGAGGTAATGAAGCAGAAACTTACAGAGGCACCAGTACTGGCGTGTCCCGACTTTTCCAGAGGCTTCACACTACAAACGGACGCAAGCAACTATGGATTAGGTGCAGTACTCACGCAAGAAGTTGAAGATGGTGAACGAGTCATTGCATACGCAAGTCGACACTTGAATAAAGCCGAACAGAACTACTCTGCAACTGAGAAGGAGTGCCTCGCCATCGTATGGGGAATCAGGAAAATGCGACCATACCTGGAGGGCTACAGATTCTGCGTCATCACGGACCACCTTTCGCTGAAGTGGTTAAATTCCTTGGAAAATCCCTCAGGCCGAATAGCCAGATGGGCGCTGGAATTGCAGCAATATACGTTCGACGTAAAGTACAGAAAAGGTAAGTGGAACGTGGTCGCAGATACGCTTTCGAGGCAACCAGGAAAGAATATCACCAAGTAAACGACCAACCGAACTCGACAGTAACCACCCAACAGAGCGAAACGCAGTAGTCCAACGTTTATATGTCAAGTGTTGTTGTAGATCGTGCTGCCCATACTAATGATAACAATTCTTTCTAGCTCTAATCAAACCTTCTTCACCTTAGAAAGCCAAGTACAGCAAGCACCAATCAAGAGTAAACTACAACGACGACAACAACAAAACAATGGCCACCCAAAATGAAACCAAGCAATGGTTCGAACGCCTGGACGAGCTACTAGGGACGAAAGGACCAGCAGAGGGACAGACACCCACCTTCGGCCCTCTCCGCCGTGTGTCCAAAGAAGACGGAGAACGCGATCAAGGAGCGTTCGACGACGATAAGCCACTCGTCACTTACCCCGTAGGTCGTGGCGGCATACCGGTCCGAGCCGAGGACTATCGGCGTTTGGAGAGTGGTCGGTTTCTAAACGACGTGGTGATCGAGGTTTATCTAAAGGTCGTCTACAACGAGGTGACGGCCGAACTCCTGAGGTCCAAGGTCCACATTTTCCCCACCCACTTTTTCGACCAGATAAGCCGGCCCGGCACACCACTGGAACGACACGAGAGGGTGAAACGCTGGACCAAGAAGGTGGACATCTTCGGGATGGATTATGTCCTCGTTCCAGTAAACCAACACCAGCACTGGTTCCTGTTACTGGTTTGTTTCGTGGGCGCAGACGGGCCGAAAATGATGGATCAACCCAAGGAAGACGGCACGTGGGGGGCGAAGGTGCCGTGCATCCTACAAATGGACTCCGTTAATCCAGGGCCGCGCATCGAGGCGGTTAGATTCCTCCGGGACTACCTAGCGCACGAATACGCCGCACGAAAACCAAACAACAAACCCCGGAAGTTCACGGAGGTCGACCTACCGTTGGAGGTACCGGAGGTGCCCCAACAACAGAACGGGAGCGACTGCGGGGTATTCCTCCTTCACTACGCCGAAAAGTTTCTAGGGAACCCATTCCCAGACTTCCGCAGACACCACCTAAATCGCGAGGCGTGGTTCTCGCAGAAAGAAATAGGAGAAAAGAGGAAGGAAATCGCGTCCATCATCCGAAGGTTGGCCGAAAACCAAGGAAGCACGCGGAAGTTCCCAACCCTGCGATTCGGTGAAGAGGTGCCAAGGAAACGGGCCAAAGCCACGAAGTCCGAACCATCAGAAGTCCTGGACCCGACCAGCCAAACGGTCTACTTCGACCCCATTTCCGGCACGTTCTATGACGACCTTTGTGCAGAGGTCAACGGATTTGATTCGCCACCGACAGTCCGGCCAGAACTCGCGCCGCCCAAACCCGCTGCTACAGAACTCGCGCCGCCCAAACCCGCTGCTACAGAGCTCGAGCCGCCTAAAACTTGAGCACCAAGCTCAAATCACGGATGAGAGCGAGGGTTGTGCCACTCATGGGGTCGTACAATTCCGCGACATAGAGGAGTTGGAAACACAGCGCAGAGTCCTCAACATACGTCTAGATCTCATCGACGCGATACGTCAGCGAGCACGAGGCCACGAAAAGAAAAGGAGGCGACTCCAATTTAGATACGACGGATACAGGGTCACGATCACGGCGACGAAGATCACCATCATTCCCCCACCGGATAGAAGGGAGGGAGTGTAAGGAAAATTAAATTTTTCCTTACAACCACGGGTGTAGAACCTGGCCTACACCCCACCTGAGCTGCTCCCACGAAAACCGCTTTCAAGGGATGCAGTAACCTCGAGTTGCGCGGCCCCAACTTGAGGTGGAATTAATTCTGCAAAGCAATTTGCAATACACGGCAAAACAAACGAAACGACGTCGAGCCGCAAGCAAACGAAACGACGTCGAGCCACAGGCAAACGAAACTACGTCGAACCGCAAACAAACAGCAGAACATCAAACCTGGAAACAACATCGAACTTCAAACAACGAAACAACATCGAACCGCATGCAAACGAAGCAACGTCGAACATCACTGGGAGTGAAGCAAAACGAACAACAAGAGCCAAAAGACATAGCCACTGAGTAGTAGGTATAGGCCGGTTCTGGCACAACTGAAATTTGGGTGCTATTTGGGTGCTATGCTTTGCGTGTGTTAGAGTGAGATAGCGCTATACGGTTGTGTGGGAGGGAGTGAGAAAGAGATATAAATACGGACGGACAGACGGACGGACACAGGGAAGGGGTGGGAGGGGGAGGAAATGGGCGTGGCAACGTGGGCGGACCAAAGTGGGCGTGGCGAAAGTGGGTGTGGCAACGTGGGCGTGTCAACATGGGTGGACCAAAGTGGGCGTGGCAAAAGTGGGGGTGGCCACGTGGGCGTGGCAAAAGTGGGCGTAGAAAAAGTGGGCGTAGCAAAACGGACAGACAGACGGATATACATACATACAGATGGACATATATACAGACAGACGGATATACAGACGGACATACATACATACCGACGGACATACATACAGACAGACGGACATACATACAGATAGACGGACATACAGACCGACATACATAGCTCGGCGTGCTGACTGTTGCGAGTGTAGTATATTCCTCTGCCTTGTTCTCTGCCCGCCTGTGTATAATTTTTGGTACTTGAGATTTTTTGTTTGCGTTTTGCGTCATTTTTTGTGTACTCTTTGTTGTTGGAACTTTTATTTCTTTTTGATTGCTCTGATTTCATTGCTATGTGGTTGTTGTAGTTCTTTTTCTTCAGCTGGCAGATGTACTTTTAGAAATTTTTGTTTTTGCACAGAATCATAATGTAAACAAACGCAATTAGTCATTTAGAACATGTACGAATTTGTTTGCATATTGAACTTTGAATGGATGCGAATGGCTAGGTAGTAGTTTTGCTATGTTGTTGTTGTTCTTTTTTCTTCATCTCAACGGACTTTTCATCATTTTGCCATGTGGTTGTTGTAGATTTAGTAAATGAGTTATGGGCATTTCAAGTGGTCGGCTGGCTCGCGATCACACTTATTGAATGTACATATATTAATACAATTATTTCAATCTCGGAATTGGCGTTGACATTTTCGGTACTTTCTGTTTACGATTATTTTCTCATGGTCTGATAGACAGACGGACACACATACATACATACATATAGACGGACATACATACAGACAGACGGACATTCATACATATAGACGGACAGACATACATACATACATACGGACAGACAAAGGGCCGACAGATGGACAGTGAACATACACGAATTCAATTCTTCATAAATTCAGTGTCAAAGCTAGCTTAGAGATCAGCTTGATGGCAAAAGTGGTTGGAGGGAAGAGGGAATGGGGAAAGTGTAGGGTGGGAAGACGGACAGACAGAGACATAGTGACAGTGAATATGTACGAATTAAAATTCTTTTGTTTATTTTGTTCTTATTCTTGTAGAAGTTTGGCTTATGTTGTTTTGTATACGATTTATTCTTGCTGTGTTGTTTTATTTTTAGGAATAGAAACACTTGTTAATGATATTGAAGTGTAGACGAGAGGATTGAATAGGTAACCTTAGGATGCTCCACTTATTCTTTTTCTTCATTGTATAGCTTCTGTTAGAATAAGCATTTGATGTCCGTGCGAGAAGAGTTAATACGAGTACAACAAATTTAGGGATTTCTTTTTATACACATGAAGTAGTATTTTGGCGAAGATGTACAATGTTTATGCTTTTGCGTTAGAAATATGCTTGGGTATGCTATACTTGTTTTTCTTTTATTTAATCTAGTTTTTATTTTATTTCTTTTCGGGTATAGATTTTTTTCTTGTTATATAGTATAGGTACTAACTGTACATTTCAAGTGAACTTTGGTTTGTAGCCTCATAGGTTCTTACTAATACGTGTTATTTTTATTTTATGGTTAGCTGACTATATGGATTAATGAAAATTTGATGACATGATTTTTGCAATAATTTGTTTTGTAATATATTTTTTAATTTCAGTGTTTTAAATAATATTTCTCTAGACCTGATTATTATATTGCTTCTAGGAGTAAGAAATTTGTTTGATATGGTTTAGTTAGTTAATGAGCGATGGGTTAGTAAACATATCTTTGAGCAAAGAGATGTTGAGAGACGCATGTTATTTATATTGAAGTGTAGACGTGACAGGCTTGAGTTGGTAGAGCTAGGATGCCATTCTTACTCTTATTTTCTCTCTCTTCTTCTTCTTCTTCTTCTTGTTCTTGCTTTTTTGTTAATACTATTATTATTGCTTCTTATTCTTTTTTGTTTTTTTTTGTACGGAATCATAATGTAAACAAACATCCATGAGCATAAAATTAGCTCCAGCGAGAATAAAGAGTCAATTGTAAAAGTGCCGCCAACGAGTAAAGATCTAATTTTTAATTAAATAAAATTGTTCTAAAAGTTGCAGTTGTAAAAAGTTGCTCATTTTTCTGAAAAAAGTAAAAGTGAAAAATTTAAATATAGTACTTGAAATCAATACTTAAAGAAAAACAAGTAGAAACAAGTCGAACAAGAGCAAAAAGATAAAGACAGACGTGTTGTGTAAAAATTGAAAAAATTTGTGTGTATAACTTAAATATACTACTGAATTCCAGGAATTTATTAAAATTGCTTTAGCTGTCGATGATATTTAGAAAAGAACCAGTAAACATGCAATTCATCTGCGAAAAGTGTGCTGCTTGTTTCACAGCAAAACGAAGCTTAGTTCGCCACGTAAGAGTCAAGCATGAGAATTTGGTCTTTAAATGTAACAACTGTCAAGCAACATTTGATAGACAATATAAATTAGAAGAGCATAAAAATAAGTCTCATAAAAATGGAGGATCTAGTAGCTCAACGGATTTAAATATCCTACAACGAACTACGTCATATTGCTCAGGATGTCAACAACATATTGAATTGAAAAACTGGGCTTATCACATTAGAACAAACGCGCACAAGCGAAAATGTTGTATTCCGGCAAGCGACAACAAGTTGAAATATATAAGAGATACTTTCAACGAGAGAATAGAGTCTCTCATCTACGAAAATAAGGACGAAAGTACTCTCATCGCAGAAGCATTCTTCCAGAAAGGAAAACCTGACTTAATGCTAGAGCTAATTAACAGCCTCGAAAAGCATTTGTCGTTTAAATTTAATTTGGAGTTGTTCTGCGAATTCACTAAAACATCTGACGACAAGCTCATAGTTGAAATAAAATCATTTCAAACAAAAATGAGGATAGTTCAGTTACCAAACCAGCTGGACCAGATTCTAGACCAAAAATTCGAAAGCTTGTTAACTAAACTGACAGAGTTCCAGGAAAGAGACAGTGGCTGGGCCCTCGCCAAAATATGTCACCTGGAAATAAATATTAACCAGTACAGGCCAATAAAAGGTTCGTCCTATCTGCCTCTACCGAAAGTCTTGGATAAGAAGAAAGCATGCATTAACATTAAAAACGATGACGAATACTGCTTCAAGTGGGCAATCATTGCTGCTCTGAGTCCAACCGACTACAATCCACAAAGACCACAGAACTACAACATTGGAAATATAGCGGCTAATATAATAACACTACCAAACGGAATTGTTGTTAATTTTGAACGATTAACATTTCCTTTACCGCTCACAGAGATTTCGGAATTTGAACGGATAAATAATAATATAAGTGTAAATGTCTTCGGATTTGATGAAGAGCTTGGGGCTATAATAGGACCATTTTATAGCACTCATGTTGAAAAACTACATCACATCAACATGCTTCTTATCCAAGACTTGGAGCTTTCACATTACGTGTGGATTAAAAATATTTCAAGGTAATTATAATTATATCACAATTTAAATTTTTGTTTTTATATTAAGTATAAATTCCAAATAATTTTAATTTCTTTCTTTTGTTACAGATTGATACGCTCGCAATTATCCCGAAATGCCCATGCAGCATACTTTTGCAATTGCTGCCTGCAATACTCAAGGAATGAGAGTACTCTTCAACAACATAAGGAGGTGTGCAATAAAGTTGTCACGGAGATGCCACCGCTGGAAAAAGCCGTAATTAATTTTAAAAATTTTGAACGTAGTTTAGATGTGCCATTTGTAGTATACGCAGATTTTGAATGCATATTAAGTAGATTAGACGACTCCATTAGTAATAAGTTAGTTAATAAACACATGCCGGCAGCTTTTAGTTATAATATACATTGTACTTTTAAACATAGCCTTAGTAAATTTGTTGTATATTCAGGGGAGGATGCTGCCGCAAAGTTCATAGAATATTTAGTTAGGGATATTATAGATATTTATAATAACTACTTAAGTAAAACGACACCTATGCCCTTTTTAAATCCTCAGCAGCTAAAGCACCAATTCCAAAGCAAAATGTGTCATATTTGCAATAAAGAATTGGGGGCTGATAGAGTGGCAGACCATTGCCATCTTACTGGGGAATATAGAGGTCCGGCACATAATGAGTGTAACTTAAAATTTCAAATTGCAAAGTTTGTGCCGGTGTTCTTTCATAATTTTTCTGGCTATGACTGCCATCTCTTTGTTAAAGAATTGAACGCTTTCGAGGGTGATATTAATGTTATCCCCTTAAATAAGGAATTGTATGTATCCCTTTCCAAACGTATACAAGTAAGTGAAAAGAAAAGCATTGAAATAAGGTTCTTGGATTCCTTCCGATTTATGGCTGCTAGTTTGAATGATTTAGCTAGAAACTTATCAGTAACTGATTTCAAAACTGTTCGCCAAGAGTATCCAAAAGACGATGAATTTACACTACTAACAAGAAAAGGTGTATTCCCATACGAATACATCAACTCGTTCGATCGTCTGAAGGAAACCTCTCTTCCTACTCAGGATGAATTTTTCAGTCATTTGACAAATAAGACTTGTTCTACTGAGGATTATGAACACGCAGTTAAAGTATGGCAACAGTTTAAATGTCAAACACTTGAAGAATACATGCTTCTATATTTGAAAACAGATGTTTTAATCTTGACTGACATTTTCGAAAATTTTAGAAAAGTGTGCAAAAAAATTTATAAACTTGATCCTTGCCAATATTACACTGCCCCAGGCTTATCTTGGGATGCGATGCTTAAAACTACTCAAATTGAACTTGAACTGTTTACAGATATAGACATGTACCTGTTCATCCAGAAGAGTATTAGGGGAGGCATTGTCCAATGCTCAAAAAGACATTCCAAAGCCAATAATAAATATATGGACGATTATAATTGTAATGAACCATCCGAATATTTAATGTATTTGGATGCCAACAATTTATATGGCTGGGCAATGTCACAATGTCTTCCTTGTGGAGGTTTTGAGTGGCTATCAGGTACTGATAATTTTGATGTAGAGTCAATTTCAATCAATTCTCCTGTCGGATACATCCTTGAAGTAGATTTAACATATCCGGAAAATCTGCACGATCTTCACAATGATTTACCTTTTTGCGCGGAAAATAAAAAACCCCCAAATTCCAAATCTATTAAACTAATCACTGATTTAACCAACAAAACTCGCTATGTCATTCATTATATTAATCTTCAACAATGTATCCAACAGGGTATGTTGCTAAAGAAAATATATAGGGTGTTAAAATTTAAGCAGTCTTGTTGGTTAAAACAGTATATTGATTTAAATACTCATCATAGAACTTTAGCAAAGAATACTTTTGAAAAGAATTTTTTTAAATTGCTTAACAATGCGGTGTATGGGAAAACCATGGAAAATGTAGATAAGCGTAAAGATGTCAAAATAGTAACCGATTGGGAAAGTAGGGGAAGGCGGTTAGGAGCCCGAGCACTAATAGCCAAACCAAACTTCCACAGCTGTAGCCAGTTTACAGAAGATATGGTTGCTATACAAATGTCTAGAGCTCGCTCTGTCTACAATAAACCCATATATTTAGGATTTGTTGTTCTCGAGTTATCAAAATGGAAAATGTATGACTTCCATTATAATTACATGAAACCGAAATTTACAACAAATCTAGTGCCAAATTATATGGACACTGATTCTTTTATTTATTCCATTCGATGTGAAGATTTTTATGCTGATATTCGGGATGATATCGACTCAAAGTTCGATACATCAGAATATTCAACTACCAATCCTTTTCATATACCGCTTAGAAATAGTAAAGTACTCGGTATGATGAAAGACGAAAGCAAAGGAAAAATTATGAAAGAATTTGTTGGCTTGCGTTCGAAAATGTATTCAATCGACGTTATTGGTTGTGGGGAAACTAAAAAGGCCAAAGGTGTTAAAAATACGGTTATAAATAAGTTAAGTATAAGAGATTATAAAAACTGTCTATTTAATAAGGAAATTATTTATGGAGATATGTTTATATTTAGATCTAAGCTCCACCAAATTTATACGCAATTAGTACATAAGATAGCCTTAAGCCCCCTAGACGATAAGCGTTTTATTAGAAATGATGGTGTACACACATATGCCTGGGGACATTATCGTATAGATTTAGAGCAGGAGTTAAGTCAAGATGAAGACATTTTAAATAAGATATAATAAGAAAAATAATAAAATAATAAGAAAAAAAAAAAAAAAAAAAAAAAGAAGATATATTTATGGATATAGAAATATAGAATATTAATTATAACTATTTTAAAAATAAATAAGAAAAAAATTTGTAAATAGATTTAAGAAACAGATTTATTTTCAATCAATAAAATTGTATATTTACATTTGAAAAATTATTATAATCTTTTATTTATTATCAATGAAATTTCGGAGTAGGATTGCATTTTCCAGCGCGCAGTGTCCATTATGGGAATGGCATATTCTTTGCAGTAAGTATGTATCTCTAAGAGTTTCCAGATTCTCGCAGCCAAAATTTTCCACATTCAATACAGGTTTCCCCAAGATTTCTTCAATCCATTTCGAGGCTTATAAAAATTGATTAATATATGCGTAGAATGTTGGAAAGATAAATATGGATTTCTTGTAACAAGCAAAGACAATACAAGTAATAGTGGACGATATAAAATGGGATTTGATATATACATACATTCAATAATTCGCTGGTTACCACTATATTAATATTAGTATGATATCTTTCAACTGAATACATTTGATATACCTATTCAATAGTTGACAAAAAGGTGTTCATAAGCTGTTCAAAAGGTGTTCAGAGCTGTTCGAAAGGTGTTCAGAGCTGTTTAAAAGGTGTTCAAAGCTGTTCAAAAGGTGTTCATAAGCTGTTCAAAAGGTGTTCATAAGCTGTTCAAAAGGTGTTCAAAGCTGTTCAAAAGGTGTTCATAAGCTGTTCAAAAGGTGTTCATAAGCTGTTCAACAGGTGTTCAGAGCTGTTCAAAAGGTGTTCAGAGCTGTTCAAAAGGTGTTCAGAGCTGTTTAAAAGGTGTTCAGAGCTGTTCAAAAGGTGTTCAAAAGCTGTTCAAAAGGTGTTCATAAGCTGTTCAGAGCTGTTCAAAAGGTGTTCATAAGCTGTTCAGAGCTGTTTAAAAGGTGTTCAGAGCTGTTCAGAGCTGTTCATAAGCTGTTCAGAGCTGTTCATAAGGTGTTCAGAACTGAACACCTTTTGAACAGCTTATGAACAGCTCTGAACAGCTTATGAACAGCTCTGAACAGCTTATGAACAGCTCTGAACAGCTCTGAACAGCTTATGAACACCTTTTGAACAGCTTTTGAACACCTTTTGAACAGCTCTGAACACCTTTTAAACAGCTCTGAACACCTTTTGAACAGCTCTGAACACCTGTTGAACAGCTTATGAACACCTTTTGAACAGCTTATGAACACCTTTTGAACAGCTTTGAACACCTTTTGAACAGCTTATGAACACCTTTTGAACAGCTTATGAACACCTTTTGAACAGCTCTGAACACCTTTTGAACAGCTTTGAACACCTTTTAAACAGCTCTGAACACCTTTTGAACAGCTCTGAACACCTGTTGAACAGCTT
>OX451348.1:4275728-4315987 GCA_949629155.1 Myopa testacea | reverse complement strand
ACCATCAACCGATCAACCTGATCAACCTGATCAACCGATCAACCCAATCAACCATCAACCAGATCAACCTGATCAACCTGATCAACCTGATCAACCCAATCAACCATCAACCAGATCATCCTAACCGATTAGTCAACCGTTCATCAGATCAATCGATCGATCGATTGATCGGATGAACGGTTGGTCGGTTGGTCGGATTGATCGGTTGATCAGGTTGATCAGGTTGATCGGTTGATCAGGTTGATCGGTTGATCTGTTGATCAGGTTGATCGGTTGATCAGGTTGATCAGGTTGATCGGTTGATGGTTGATCGGTTGATCAGGTTGATCGGTTGATCGGTTGATCGGTTGATCAGGTTGATCGGTTGATCAGGTTGATCAGGTTGATCGGTTGATCAGGTTGATCAGGTTGATCGGTTGATCAGGTTGATCGGTTGATGGTTGATCGGTTGATCAGGTTGATCGGTTGATCGGTTGATCGGTTGATCAGGTTGATCGGTTGATCAGGTTGATCAGGTTGATCGGTTGATCAGGTTGATCAGGTTGATCGGTTGATCAGGTTGATCGGTTGATCAGGTTGATCGGTTGATCAGGTTGATCGGTTGATCAGGTTGATCGGTTGATCAGGTTGATCGGTTGATCAGGTTGATCGGTTGATCTGTTGATCGGTTGATCAGGTTGATCAGGTTGATCGGTTGATCAGGTTGATCAGGTTGATCGGTTGATCAGGTTGATCGGTTGATCGGTTGATGGTTGATCGGTTGATAAGGTTGATCGGTTGATCGGTTGATCGGTTGATCAGGTTGATCGGTTGATCAGGTTGATCAGGTTGATCGGTTGATCAGGTTGATCAGGTTGATCGGTTGATCAGGTTGATCGGTTGATCAGGTTGATCGGTTGATCAGGTTGATCGGTTGATCAGGTTGATCGGTTGATCTGTTGATCGGTTGATCAGGTTGATCGGTTGATCAGGTTGATCGGTTGATCAGGTTGATCGGTTGATCAGGTTGATCGGTTGATCAGGTTGATCGGTTGATCTGTTGATCGGTTGATCAGGTTGATCGGTTGATCAGGTTGATCGGTTGATCAGGTTGATCGGTTGATCAGGTTGATCGGTTGATCAGATTCTAGCGTGTTTGTGTCTATTTGTTAGGGGGGTACGGCTCAAGGAAAATATCCCACCTATAACAATCACAAATATCAAAATATTATCATTTATCCAGCATTTAAGTTTGAAAAATTAATAACATCATTGTCATAACAATAAAGTGAGTTTTATGAGTTAGTCAACGATAATATGCCCCTGAATAATGGTTCTTATGTGGTATTAAACTCATTCTGCTGTTCCAAGTCGGAATAGAGGATTGATTCAGTACATTTCTGATCATCTTTTGTAGTATAGAGCTCAGAGGATAATATTGTATGGATTGATTTGTTCACTACCACATCTTCCATTTGAGCGAAAGAGATACCGTCATCGTCATTGCTTTTGATAAGACTTTCTTTTGAAAAATCGAATTTTCTGGCTTTAGCTGGAGTATTTGTTTTTTTTTTTTTTACTTTCATTAATATCTTACTATTTTAATGTTATGTTTTTCCTTATTTTAATTTGTATTAGAGTGTTTAAATAATTCTTTTAGAAGTTTTATGATGGGGCTAAATGTCTTTTCTAATTGATTCTTAAAATCTGCTTTTCCCAATTTTATATTCTTAATGTCTGTTTTAATTTGTGTCTACTTTTCATTAGATATTTTAGTATTTTTCCATCCATTTTAGCGATAGTAATAACATATATCAGATCAGGTATATCAGCTCTTGATTACGTTTGATCAGCTTATGCTCAGTTTTTGATCAGCGATTGAACAGCTTTTGATCAGGCTGATCAGCTTCTGAACTGCTTTTGAACAGCTTTTGATGAGGTCGAACAGCTTTTGAACTGCTTTTGAACAGCTTTTGATGAGGTCGAACAGCTTTTGAACTGCTTTTGATGAGGTCGAACAGCTTTTTGAACTGCTTTCCTATCACTTGATCAGCAATCACATCAGGTATATCAACTTTTTTTAGTTGAAAGTTATCATACTAATATGAATATAATGGAACCTAATCATATTATAGGTGAATGCATGCATGTATATATCAAATCCCTTTCTATAATTGGACTACTATCAATTGGATCATCTTTGGTTATTAAAAGAAATTTGTATGTATCTTTCCAACATTCTCAAAGAAAATCATATATTTTGATCCGCATATATTTATAAATTTTGCATAAGACATATCTTTTTCCGACATGATTATTGTATATGTGCTTCATATTTATCTCATCTTGCTTAAACATAATAATAATCTTGTTGGCATTATCGCGCACCAAATGCTTGCTTATATGGTTAATATGAGTAAAAACAATTAATAGATTTATGTCTGCCAATACAAAAGTACTCTCTAATATTATTTTGCTTCTCACAAGATACGGCATCGAATATCATTATTGAGTCGGCTTTTCTTTCAAACAATTTCAAAAATTTTTGTAGAAGCCAATGTTTTTTTTTTTTTATCCAATTTCAGCTAATTCAAGTACTCATAATTTGATTGATATAATGACTGGCTTTATTATTAAACTTTACTCCATTTTGGACTGTCTATACTAAACTCAGTCTTTCCGTTAGATTAGAAGGTTCAACAAATGAGCTATATTATAGAATTCGGTGTCCTATACAGGCTAATAGTTCAGGCTAATTACTTTCATTATATTTATTTATCCATTTAGTATATTTATTCTTTTTATATTTATATTTATTTTATTTTAGATTTATGTATTATATTTATTTTGTGAATTGATTGCAGTTTGATCTTCCATACTTTTATTTTGTTTTAAATGGTTTGTTTTATTCTGATATCCCTATTTATTTGTTTGCACCACACACATATTCATATTGCAGCTACATATTTTGTTATTGAAGCTAAAGTAAGTATTTCAATTTCATTTTTAGTTAGTATTAATTCTAGTTGCGTTTTTGTAATAACTTTCTTTGTTTTATTGATAGAAAGTGGATATGAATATAGCAGTGAATGTATTGTGTGGATATTATGGAGATTCTGATGCTAAAAATAATATTTGTGTTATTGTAGTAGGCATGTAGGTCCATTATTTCGTATGTGCTTTTTTAAGAAACAAAATTTGTGGATTGTTGAAGTATGAATACTATGTATTTCTTTGTCTTTATTAGGAGTTAGTATAATTTTTAATTGATTATCGATGTTTAAGTGAATTTTGGTTTATGAATTGCAATTATGATATCATTCCGATATCAACAACTGAGCTGATAAAATGACTAGCCCGATATTACTGATGTTTCTATGAGTTTTCTATCCAAATTACTAGCCCGATATTATAGATGTTTCTATGAGCTTTCTGTGCATTTTTGTTCATTTATTTTTGAAATGATTATAGTCTGATATCCTTAAGCTCAAAGCCCCTTGTATTTGGTTTCTAAAGATTGTTTCTATTATCATTGTCGAGCCTTTATCTGGCGACTGATTATATTTGCATTATATTTCCATGTTAATGTCTATTTCAGTTCTCCGTCTTATTAATATGGAGTTGGGTTTTGAGTTAATTGTCTATGGCCTTTAATGATTTTAAATTTATGTCCTAAAAAGAATGGTTTGAAAAATTTCATTGTGCAAAACGGTATTCATTGAGATTTATCCTTCTTCGTCTGTCTGTTGGACTTATAATCGCAATAGAATTGATTAAGCTATTGGAACGAAATTTAACAGAAATGTAGGAGTTTACTATTTCTGTGTATGTATAAATCAATGTTTCTTTTATTGTTTCCCTTAAATTTACAGTTTAATATGTTGGAATGCTACTTTAGCATTTTCCATTCAAAGTTATAGTTAGACATCATAAGTTGTAGGGTATTTAAGGGTGTAGGGTATTTACTGTCGAATATATGTATATGTAGATATCGTTTCAGACTTAGCTAGGTATGTAGGTATAGTACTTTGTATGTGTTTTCTTAAGAAGCAATATTTGTGGACTTTTTTTAGTGTGAATAGTATGTATTGCTTTGCTTTTATTAGGAGTTAGTATAATTTTTTAAGGGATTATGAGTTCTGCAAATATATTGTTAAGTGATATTGCTAGTGTGTCGGTGTTAAAAGTGAATTCTATTTTATGAAACATAAATTTGTCATCATATTGATAACAACAACTGGAGTCTCTATTCCTAAAAAGAAGCCGCACTACTTTTCTTCTAACTGTATGTAAGTCATCATGTGACATCCTAGCGTCTGGGGATATGAGAAAATGTCCTGCACCATAAAAAGATCAAGAACTAAATAAACAAGTACAACAAATTTTAAGATGGGTTCTTTTTTTTCTTTTCTTTGGGCAAGCGAAGTGAAAAAAGGGATCGGTGCATTGAGCGCCCGCCGTGATTGCCGAGAAAAAAGATTCAAGTGACATGTTTAGTGAGTAAAAAGGACAAGGGTTTAACTATAATTCTTTTTTAATAATTTTTTTTTCTCGTTCTCTTGGGAAGAGGTCAATTTGAGTTGTCTAAGTATTTGTGTATATTTCGGCAATGTTTCAAGCAATTTCATATAAATATGACGGTAATAACATTTGCTGGTAAAGTACGTATTCAATTGCTGAAAATGGAGCATCAAAACGAATTTACCGAAGAAGAGATACACTCGATTTTCCTGAAGTACGATGATGCTGTCGAGTACGACCCTGGACCAGTGCCGATAACCGCCCCTGCGTACAAAGCGGGGCGAAGTCATGTGGGGCCAACGAAGCTTACAATAGAGGAATATCGAGCCCGCAATACACGTAAAGTTCCATCACCGCCGAAAGTAGATGCAGAGCAGAAAAAGAAGAAGAAGAAGCGGGGTGGTAAGGCTGTGAGAAGACGAAAGGAGCTGGCTATACTCTACAGAGATTTAAACATCGAAATAGATGGGAAGAAGAAGCAAGAGATTAAAAAACAAATAGCCATATATAGGAAAACAAAAAAATAGTTCATATAATAACATAATAATTGTCATAAATAAATAAATAAATTTATATAATTTTAAATAATTCTTTTTATTTGTATTTTATTCGTTTCTTTTCTTTTTGGAAAAATTAATATAAGAAAACATCAGAAAATAAGAGTAAGAATGGCATCCTAGCTTACCAACTAGAGCCTCTCATATCTATTCTTCAATGTTTCCAGGCACTGTTTACTAAAGTTAATAATTTAGATAAAATGGAATTACGAATTTATTCCTAAAATTTCGAACAACAACAAACACATTTCTTTTCTCAAACACATGTTTACAAACTCATCAGGCATTAACTATTATAATAAACTAGGTCAAACAAATCTCTTACTCCTAAAAGCAATAATAATTAGCGTTAAAGAAATAAATTAACGTTAAAGTCTAATAAATTAGCGTGAAAGTCTGTTCTCAGTATAAACAAAAAAGTACAAAAAAAAAAAAAAAATAAAGCCGATAAAGAAATCATACACACACATCAAATTCTTAACTGAAACTATACAACGAATAAAAAGAAGAAGAACAGCATCTTAGGTTTGCCTGTTTAAACCACGCAGATCAATGCAAAACAAGAAAAATATAGCAAGAGTAAATCGTCTACTGCAACAACATAAACCAAACTCCTACAAGAACAACAAAGCAAAACTCCTAGAAACCCACTTCTACTGCTTCATCAGTCTATTGCTAGATTAGCCTTAACATGATATGTGCATATTAACTTATTCTACTTGTATGTTCAAATTCTACTTAAACTTGTATTAAAGATCTGAAAATTACGACAAGCAATAAACATTATAAATTAATGGTATTTCTATTAATGTTAACAAGTGCCACACACGCTCGCTAAGCATACTCCCACCAGAAATACTATCAGCCATCTGAATCCTCCTCTGTCGCTACATCTAGACTATCCACCTGTCCTTTACCTCTATCCGTCTGTTTGTCTGTTAGTCTGTCCGTCTTTTTTCTTGTAAATTTAGAGTTAGATGTGATAAGTTGAAGAGTGCTTAACTGAATATATAAATATCGTTTTGGCTACTTGATTATTCATTATATGACTATTTTATGATTTGGCTACACGCGGAAAAAAGAATAAGAAGCAAGGCTTACCTACTCAAGCCTATAATTTCTGTACTTCAATATCAATATCATGCGTCTCTCAATATCTCTCTTCTCAAACACATATTCACAAACTCATCGCTCATTGACTGACTAAACCATATCAAACAAATCTCCTACACCTAAAATCAATAATAATTAGCGTTAAAGAAATATTATTTAAAACACTGAAATTTGAAAATATATTACAAGAACAAATTACAGCAAAAAAAAAAAAAAAAAAAAAAAAAAAAAAAAAAAAAAAAAATCATGTCATCAAATAATTATCCTACAACAAAGAAAAGAAGAAGTAAAAGAAGAATACTATAAGAACATATCCTAGATTTAATTGCTTAAGCCGCGCATTTCACTACTTTAATATCGACAGCATTCGTCTCTATTTCTAAAAATAAAAACAACAGCACCACAAGAATTAATCGTCTATTACAAGAACAACAACAAAATAAAGCAAACTCCTACAACAACAACATAAGCAAAACTCATAAAGAAAACTTCTACATAAGTATGTCGGTAGATTAGCTAACCATAAAATTAAACAGCCCATATTAGTAATGGCCTATGAGGATACAAACCAAAGTTCACTTGCAATGTTCAAAATTCATTTAGTACCTATATATAAAAAAGAAAAAACCTTCACCCGAAAATCATTAAAATAAAAGCAACCAAAAAAAAAAAAAAATATTCCATCAATGTCCCCTAGATCAAATTTCAACAAGTACAGCATACGCATAAGCATTGTACATCTTCGCCAAAATATTACTTTATGTGCATAAAAATAAATCCCTAAATTTGTTATACTAACACTATCGACTTGCCACTCCATTTCTCAAAAAAATTCGCACGGACATCAAATCTCATCCTAACAGAAGCTATGCAATGATGAAAAAGAATAAGTGGAGCATCATAGGTTTATCTACTCAATCTTCTCATGTCTATACTTCAGTATTAACACTTGAGTATCAGCGACACGCGTCTACATATATTTCTAAAAAGCGAGCAAGCAACAACAACATAGCAAGAGTAAATCATATACACCAACAACATAAGTCAAACTCCTAAAACGATACGATCAAAGTTCAACGAAAACTATTCTCCTATCCGTCTATATGTATGTATGTCTGTCCTTCACCTTTGTCAGTCTATCCGTCTGTTAGTCTGTATGTATATACATGTATGTATGTATGTCCGTCTGTCTGTAAGTAGACCCTTAAAATAAAAAGTTCGAATGAAAAAAATATATTATAATTATAAATAAATAAATATATAAATAAATAAATAAATAAATAATTAAAAATATAAAATGTAAATTATAATAATATATGTACATACATAAAGTATGGAAAGAAAAATATCAGAAAAAATAAATAACAACAACAACAACAGAACATTTCACTTGATCTTTAAATCAAAGTAGCGAAGTGAATCATCCCCTAAAATAAATAACAACAACAACAAACACATAGCAAAATTGAAAAAATTCAAAAGAAAAAAATATAATAAATGTAAATAAATAAATAAATATAAATAAATATATAAATAAATAAATCAATAAATAAATCAATAAATAAATAAATATAAAATATACGTTATTAATTATAATAATACACACATAGCACTTGATCTTCAAATATACTATCAAAGTACCGAAGTGAATCATCCCCTAAAATAAATAACAACAACAACAACCACATAGCAAAATTAAAAATTCAAAAGAAAAAAGATTATAATTATAAATAAATAAATAAATAAATATATAAATATATAAATATAAATAAATATATAAGTTATAAATTATAATAATACATACAAAACACTTGATCTTTAAATCTACTATCACACAGCGGGCGAATCATATCCTAAAATAAAATAACAACAACAACAACCACAGAGCAAAACTTCTGATTTCTACAATAGCTTACTTTACCGATATACCAAACACACGTCATATAAAAAGTCTAAAAAGTATGCTAGGCTTTTTGCTTCCCTTTATTCCCACCAAAGACAAAGTCACACCTTTATTCCTAACACCGAGAAATTAGAAAAAAAGATTAAAAAAGTATGCTACACTAAAAACTTCTCACTAACGCCATCTACTTCGGTATAGCAAACGATCGGCACTCCTAAGCCTATATCACAGACACAAGCCTAAGTGAACATTCCAAAGCACTTATTCACGATGGCCATCTGGTGGAGGATAGCGTAGTTGCAAACCTATCGGCTAAAAGACAAACAAACCTAAGTCTGTATCACAGACACAAGCCTAAATGAACATTCCAAAGCACTTATCCACGATGGCCATCTGGTGGACGATAGCACAGTTACAAACCTATCGGCTAAAAGACGAAAATTACCCGAGAAAACACACCTAAAACCATATTTTAGCAAAGACACAATCCTAAATGGCTAAAAATGCAATAATCATTTTTAAAAAACCCCTAAAACTATACTTTCAGCAAGGACACATTCCTAATGTACAGTAAAAAATGTACAGTCATTATCAAAAGTTTGAGAAAACCACATTAAAACGCCCCTAAAATTATACTTTTAGCAAAGACACAAGCCTAAATGTACAGTACAAAATGTACAGTCACTATCAAAAGTTTGCGCACCCAGTGGCACCCACGTTTCCTTTGTGCCAGAACCCCCTTATAACCACTACTATCATGATCGCATTAGAACTGATTAAGCTATTGGAATGAAATTTAACAGAAATGTAGGAGTTCACTATTTCTGTGTGTACAAATCAATATGTTTCTTTTATTGTTCCTTAATAATTATAGGTTTCCCTTAAATTTAGAGTTTAATATGTTGAAACGCTACATTTTAAAATATTTAAAAACGCTTAGCATTTTCCATTCAAAGTTATACTTAGACATCATAAGTTGTAGGGTATTTATGTGTTTCGCTGCGGTCGAATATATAGATATCGTTTTCGGTTATTTATAGACAATATAATGATCCCTAACTAAAAGCCAGATTTTATTGGTCAAAGAAAATTCTTATTGTCGATTTGAAAGCATCGTAGCAAAAGCACAAGCAAAAGTCAAGCTTCAATCAAGCAGCTATTTTGTTGGTTCAATAGCATTCTTTACAAGAGAAATAATTTAAACTACATAAATCCCTAGTATTTAATATTGAAATAAGAAGTTGTTACCATTTAGACTAAACATTTTTCATAGTATAGAAGCTAAATTTTAGTAATAGTTTTTAATAGTTTTAAGCTAAACTTTGGTATGACTATTTTGATGGTTCGGCTATACGCAAAAGAAAAGAAAAAGAATTAGAACTAATAATAGTAATAAAAAAAGAAGAACAAATGAAAGGAAAATCATGTCATCATATGTTCATGAAACCATATCATTCATCATCAACTAGATGGCCTATAGCCATGCTCAAAAACTATTCAACTATTCTATATGTGACAGTATAAAACAAAAAAGAAAAAATAATAAGCGATAATAATTGAATAAAATATGTGTCTTTCATCTACATAAAAATTCACACGCACATCAAATGCTTCTCCTAACAGAATCTATGTAACAAATAAAAAGAAGAAGAAGAAGAAAAATAGCATCATAGGTTTGCCTGCTTAAGCCACGCATGTCATCAGTTAAATATCAACAGCATGAGTCTCTATTCCTAAAAATACAAAATAAAACAAGACAGCAAGAATAAATCGTCTGCTACAACAACAACATAAACCAAACTCCTACAACAATAACAACATAAGGGAAACTCCTACAAACCCGCTTCTACTGCTTCATCAGTCTATTGTTAGATTAGCCTTAAAAATGTCAACACGAACCTGATACACGCATATTAACTTAACTCTTCTTGTTCAATTCTATGTTCAAATTCTACTTATATGTATTAAACATCCGAAAATTACGACAAACAATAAACATTATAAATGAATAATAATATTTTCTATCAATGTCAACAAGTGCCGCATACGCTAAGAATAGTCCCACCAAAAATACTACCAACCATCTGAATCTGCCTCTGTCGCTACATCTACACTATCCGCCTGTCCTTTATCTCTATCGTTCTGTTAGTCTGTCCGGCTTTTCTTTCAAATTTAGAGTTAGATGTGCTAAGTTGAAGAACAAGAAAAAAGAAAAGAGAAAATAAGAGTAAGAGTAAGAATGGCATCCTAGCTTTACCAACTCAAGCTTCTCGCGTCTACACTTCAATGTTAACAGGCTTTATTTCCTAAAATTTAATAATTTAGACAAAATGTAATCACAACTTTATTCCTAAAATTTCAAAACAACAATATCTCTGTTCTCAAAGATATGTATGTTTACTAACCCATTGCTCATTAACTAACTAAACCATATCAAACAAATCTCTTAACCCTAAAGGCAATAATAATTAGCGTTAAAGAAATATTATTTGAAACACTGAAATTAAAATATATTACAAGAACAAATGAAAGGAAAATCATGTCATCATATGTTCATTAATCCATATAGTCATATTGAAATTGATGAACTATAAGCATATTCAAAATATAATCATAGCATTTTCTAAATGTCTCAGTATAAAAACAAAAAGAAAAAAATAATAAGCGATTAAAATATGTGTGTCTTTCTCCGGCACTAAAATTAACTATCAATTAATTAAAATGCTTATCCTACAGCAAAGAAAACAAGAATTAAAATAAGAATATCATAAGAATATATTCTAGATTTAACTGCTTAAGCCCTGCATTTTAGTACTTCAATATCGACAGGATGCGTCTCTATTCCTAAAAAAAGAAAAAATAAAAAACAACAACAACACCGCAAGAATAAATCGTCTACTACTACAACAACAACATAAATCAAACTCTTACAACAATAACACAAGCAATACTCATACAGAAAACTGCTTCTGCTGCTACAGAAAGTGTATCGGTAGATTAGCTACCCATTAAATTAAATAACCCATATTAGTAATAACCTATGAGGCTACAAACCAAAGTTCACTTGAAATCTTCATTTAGTACCTACATAACGAGAAAAAAAAAATCTACACCCGAAAAGAAATAAAATAAAAACTAGATTAAATAAAAGAAAAACAAGTATAGCATACCCAAGCATATTCCTAACGCAAATGTACCAACACAAGCAATGTTAGAAAAATAAAATATAATTTATGACTTCAAAAATAGATTCTTTATTATTTTCAATTTAGAATATAAAACATGGTATCCGCCAAGCATAAACCAGAAAATTTGGTTGAAGAGAGAAAAACATTTGGTTGAAGAGTAAAAATTCTGAAAAAAAGTAAAAGTAGAAAAAAAAGTCGAAACTGCAAAAATTTTTTTTAAAATTTTATTGTTCATTGTATTATGTTATAATAATACACATAATATAACACACTAATTTTTATAATTCTTCTAGACATGGGTAGACCGCTGGAAACCCAGGCCAGAGATGTTGGATCGTCTTTAGCATGCTAACGAGTAATTTTAGCCACTCCCACGTGGGGTTGGCCTCAAAGCTCTCCCTCATCAGTCTCAGGATTGGAACAAGTGGGTCCAAATCCCAAGCTTTGATTTGGATTTCGGTTAACACTGCATCTATATACATGCTGATAGGAAAAATATAATCATTTACTTCGTACCACGACATTATTTTATATTTTTGATTGATTATTGAACAGATGATTTAGATAGACTGAATTAAATTCTGAAAACGACGAGCGTATTTATAATGGAATCCCGCAAAACGAAAGCTTAGATCAGCAAATTATTAAGCGCGGGATATAACAAAAAAATCGTAAAATTTTTATTATCCATCCTAGCATCCTAGGTTTAACTATTCAATCCTCTCGTCTACACTTCAATATCATTAACAAGCGTTTCTATTCCTAAAAATAAAACAACACAGCAAGAATAAATCGTATACAAAACAACATAAGCCTACAAGAACAAGAACAAAAAAAAAACAAAAGAATTTTAATTCGTACATATTCACTGTCACTGTGTCTCTCTGTCTGTCCGTCTTCCCACCTTACACTTTCCCCATTCCCTCTTCCCACCAACCACTTTTGCCATCAAGCTGATCTCCAAGCTAGCTTTGACACTGAATTTATGAAGAATTGAATTCGTGTATGTTCACTGTCACGGCCCTTTGTCTGTCTGTCCGTCTATATGTATGTATGTATGTCTGTCCGTCTATATGTATGTATGTCCGTCTGTCTGTATGTCTGTCCGTCTATATGTATGTATGTCTGCCTGTATGTATGTATGTGTGTCCGTCTGTCTATCAGACCATGAGAAAATAATCGTAAACAGAAAGTACCGAAAATGTCAACGCCAATTCCGAGATTGAAATAATTGTATTAATATATGTACATTCAATAAATGTGATCGCGACCCAGCCGACCACTTGAAATACCCATAACTCATTTACTAAATCTACAACAACCACATAGCAAAATGATGAAAAGCAATCAAATGAGAACAACAACAACAACAACATAGCAAAACTACTACCCAGCCATTCGCATCCATTCAAAGTTCAATATACAAACAAATTCGTACATGTTCTAAATGACTAATTGCGTTTGTTTACATTATGATTCTGTGCAAAAACAAAAATTTCTAAAAGTACGTCTGCCAGCTGAAGAAAAAGAACTACAACAACCACATAGCAATGAAATCAGAGCAATAAAAAAAGAAATAAAAGTTCCAACAACAAAGAGTACACCCCAAAACGCAAACAAAAACAAAAAATCTCAAGTACCACAAACGATACGCAAGCGTGCAGAGATCAAGGCAGAGGAATACACTACACTCGCAACAGTCAGCACGCCGAGCTATGTATGTCCGTCTGTCAGTCTGTATGTATGTATGTCCGTCTATATGTCCGTCTGTATGTCCGTCTGTCCCTCCGCTTCCCCTTCCTCCCTCCTCTCCCTCCCCTTCCTTCCTCCCTCCCTCCCTTCCTTCCTCCCTCCCCTTCCTTCCACCCTCCCTCCCCTTTCTTCCTCCCTCCCTCCCCTTCCTTCCTCCCTCCCTCCCTCCCCTTCCTTCCTCCCTCCCTCCCCTTCCTCCTTCCCTCGCCTTCCTTCCTCCCTCCCACACTTCCTTCCTCCCTCCCTTCCTACCTCCCTCCCCTTCCTTCCTCCCTCCCTCCCCCTTCTTCCTCCCTCCCCTTCCCATCAAACTATCGCCCTCTCGCTCACTCTCACATATCCAAAGCACCACACGGCAGCGCAGTCGCACCACACGCAGCGCAGTCGCTACCATACAAAGCGCACCACACGCACCACACGCAGCGCAGTCGCTACCTTGCGCCAGAAGGTACATATAACCACTACTCCCATTTCTTCGGGATGTATATGTCTGCCAATAATTGATGCAAATATTGTTCTAAATGCTTTGAAAACTTTAAAGTGCAACTATAACCCTGGACCTGATGGATTACCACCATGCGTTCTTAAATACTGTGCTGAGGAACTAGCGGTGCCTATCACATCATTATTCGAGCATTCCTTACGATCTGGCTATTTTCCAAAATCTTGGAAATCTTCATTTATTATACCGCTTCATAAATCTGGTAATAGATGTGATGTAAGAAATTATCGCGGCATTGCAAAAATCAGTGCGCTGCCGAAGTTATTTGAGTGGATAATTGCTGAACAAACATGCTTCGGTCTCTCCAGCACAACACGGTTTTTGTAGGGGTAAATCAACTACAACAAATTTAGTCGAATTCGTGTCGATTATCATGAAAAACTTCAAATCTTCTGTGCAAACAGACGCTATCTACACAGACATCAGCAAAGCTTTTGATGTTGTTAATCATAAGCTTCTTTTTTTAAAGCTGAAGTTATTCGGCTTTCCTAAACCGCTCCTAAAATGGATACTCTCTTATCTCAGCAATCGGACTCAAATGGTGGTGTTCAACAATACAACATCAAATGATATTTTTGTTCCTTCAGGTGTACCTCAAGGGAGCCATTTGGGACCACTGTTATTCCTGGTTTTCATTAATGATCTACCATTGGCTATTAGGAATGGGAATGTTTTAATGTTTGCCGACGACGTGAAACTTTTTGTCTTATAAGGATGAAATTGGTGCCAGTCTCCTACAGTCAGATTTGGATTCCCTAACCGCATGGTGTAACATCAACTGTATGGACCTCAACTTAACGAAATGCAAACAAATAACTTTTTCCCGTTGTCATAGTCCTTTTTTCTGTAATTACACTGTTTGTGGAAGGAATTTGGAACGAGTTGAAATTGTAGATGATCTTGGAATAGTCCTTGATCGAAAATTACGCTTCAATAGTCATATTAATCGCATATCTAGCAGAGCGAACAGCACATTAGGTTTTATAAAGAGATGGGCAAAGGAATTCAATGATCCATATATTACTAAGCTACTTTATACATCACTAGTCAGACATATGTTGGGATACGCTTCGCCGGTCTGAAGCCCAAACTATAATTGTTACATTGCTGAGATTGAATCGTTCCAAAAACAATTCCTACTTTTTTGTCTTCGCAACCTCCATTGGGATGAATCTGTAAACTTACCACCATATGAATCCCGGCGTATGCTGATAAACCTGCCATCACTCGCTAATCGTCGTAGAATGTTAAATGCTATTTTTATCCTGAACATTCTGTATGGCGTTACTAATAGTGCATATCTATTATCTAACATTCATCTTAATGTTCCTAGCCGTACATTTAGGCGATATGAACAGCTTCAGCAGATCTACACATCAACAGCATGAACCTCTTCGGAACGCCTGTGTCGATTTCAATACTGTATATCCTGTCATTAATTTTTTAGAATCAGCCTATCCTGTCATTAATTTTTTAGAATCAGCCTATTTAACTAAACAAAAGATTTTGCAATTTTTATCCTTATTTTGAATGTTCTTATCAAACTATAAAGCAATATGCTTAGTTTATACCTAATAAATAAATAAATAAATAAATATTGATCAACAAATCAGACATTGTGTTTCGCCTAAATTATTTTTAAAACACAAAAAGTGATTCTTCCTTTTTAATATATTAAACATTTTTCACAGTGCATTAATAAAACAGCGTGGTATGATACTCCCTGCTTGAAGTCTGTACGTCGACTGGCTGTTCTTTATAGGAACGATCGCTAATGTCGGTGCAACGAAAATATATGTTATAAAGAGATTTCAACGCAGGCAACTCGTTGAAAACTACATGCGATTGTGCACGAACTTGGTTCGACAGAGAAAACCGACGCTGACTGCGGCCGCTGCTGCGAACCAAAGAAAGGGAATGAAAACCAACGGCAGCAAAGTCTTTTGGTTTCTCAGCTGCACGTGTGGCTGAGTGCAATGCTGATATCGCGACAGCTCCCTTATACCACATGCGTTTTACGCACATAGATTTGTAGTTTTTTGTTGTCTTTCTTATAAATCTGCTTCCTACCTTCCCCTGGCCAAAAAGCTCATGACTTGATTTTTATAAATGAAGCCAAATAACACTTTTTGGTTTGTCTGGTGCTGAGTTTCTGTGTTTTTGCTTTGAATTTTATACAGCGGTGGGATGATTTAAGACGAACGCGATTTACGAGTCGATTGTAGTGCTCCTATGCAAAATTCATATACGGAAGGTGAGAATATAATCAGCATATCCGACACGAAGAATCTGTATTTTGTTCAAGTACATTTCTTTATGGAATGCTTGGATATGCCGAGTTAGTTATGTGAATTGCGCGAAGCTAACTGTTTCTTTGAGAAAATAACTGTTCTTTTTTTGTTTTATATATGTACATATGTATTTATTATTAGTTTAGTATAGGAAGAAAAGATTTAGGAAAAATTTTGTTGTTTTGTTGATAATTTTTTTAATTTTTTAATTTGGTTTAATTATTAAACTATCTAATTAATAATAAACTAACAAAAAATTTAACTAACTTGTCTATCTTATCCAACTTATTCTAAAAACCTTTGCATTTTTGCTTTTTTTGCCCTACTTTTTGTTATTTAACACTAGGTGTACCGGATTTTCGACCACCCTTTGTATACCGAAGGAGTCATTTTGATTCCTTCTGCAAATTTTACATCTCCTTCTCTTATATTGTATATTTTAAAGAGCTTGATCTGCATGTGATCTCCATAGCTTACGTCATACGTAAATATTTATGTTTAGTTATATAAAATTTTACTTTTCCTAAGAATTTTAAACATCTGCTAATAATAAGATACTCTTTTGTAGGTTTGGATTAAGTAAAGTAAAAAAATTATATGTAGTGACATTTCTACCCTTGTTCATAAATGGATCCATCCACTTCTTAGTGATTTCAAAATAGAAGCATTTATAAGAGTATTTTTAAAAGTTTCATTAGACGAAGAGGTTGCTGTCGAAATCCTTACAGCGATAACGCAACAAATTTCGTTGGAGTGAAAAACCAGCTTGCGGAACTGCCAACATGGATATGATCATCTCTTTCTCAAGAGAAAATTGTTAAAACCTGCAACGAAAAATCTGCTCCTAGGAAGTGTTGCAGCGGCCACGACATGTGTGTCATTACCACATGAAGAATTAGAAGCAGTCATGGTTGAACTGGAAACCATATTAAATTCGAGACCAATCAGTCCAATTTCTAATGAGCCTTGAAGAATAACACACTTCACTGAATTTCAATTGCCAACTAACTCCTGTTTCCAAGAGTTTCTTTATTTATAAGATTCTTAACCTACCTAAACATGGGACGAACGCAGTTCGCACCATGTGTATACCTTATCTAATGCTTACTTATATGACCAGAAGTCTAGCTGTCGCCATAGTTAATTGGTTTTTGTCTGTCATGAATAAGACAGCCAGACTTCTAATCATGCATACGTTCTCATGAGTTGCTAGTTCTAGTGATAGAGAAACGTATCCTAAACAAACTGTACTACTGAAGTTGGCTGACCATATGTTATCTTATCTTATGGTACCCTTCACAGGACCTTACATATTTACTCAGATAAAGAATTCAGCACTTAGTACAGTTTTATATATTTCACACTCCCCGCGTTGGAAGAGTTAACTCTTTCAAAATTATATAATATAATATTTAATATATACCTAATGTTCTATTTTATTTTTAATTAAAATTTCAACGCATAGAGTGGGGAGGCCATTAATACTGCCTATATATTTTATTAAAGATTATATTAGTTCTTAATTACCCTATGCTAAGTACTATTTATGAGAGTAGGTTAGCGTCCAAAGGCGAAACCTCCAATAGGAATGACACCGGACGTAGCAGCACACAGTTTCCTCAGGACGAAAACTCCTACGATGATCGCAGCTACCAGCAAGATTAAATTAGTCGCGCTCATTCCATAGTGCATCATATCATGTAGATCTACGTCAAAGTTTATAGGGACTCCAAAAATCTGCCTCGGCTTTGGAAATTCTGGGATTTTGAAGGTTTGTAAATCCCCAGTTATCCGGACATATTTTAACGACGGCAGTTGCTCGGATAAATTTATCTGTGGAACATGGAAGTTAACTTCTGATGTATAGTCGTCATAAGCCCATAGATGCCTTCAGCTTCTGCTTGACAGCCTGGTCTCAGTTGTAAAACACCTTGCTCCCTTATTGTGATTGACTTCGGGATCTCGTCACATGTTATTTGTAGACACTCTTCATTATAGGCTGAATATATCCAAGTATTCGCTGTATGCAACTGCGTCCAAAAACTGCGTGGTGGCATGATATTTATTTCGCAAGTTTTCGGGAAAGTTTGTCTTCTAAGAAGTAATTGGATTTCACATTCCTCAGCTCCGTTCACGTTGTATAGAGTTTGTGGACATAGCAATAACTTCTCCCTTTGTTGACAATGAAATAGTTTTTCTTCCGTTAGACCATAGGAGAACGATTTTCTTCCATCTATTAGAATGTAGCGAAATGCAGTTTTCACACTAACGAAATACCCATCATGGCGTGTCGGATATGAGTAAATTGCATATGCATTGAGTTTTTCCTTGGCTATTAGAGGTATTTTTATGTTGAGTAAAACGGAATGATTCGTTGTTCGACCTGTGACCGTAGCGATGCGTCCAAGCTTTAACGGATCAATATCAGGAAGCTGGAGATTCTCGCCTAAATTCAGGACGATGCTTCGAATTTGACCTTGAAATTTCTCCAGTGGAAGAAGCCTTTCATTTATAAAATTTCCCTTGACATTCCATAATAACTCAATAACATCACGCTGCATGAACTCAAATGACTCTAGTGGTACCATATAGCTGTTTATAGTATTTAGTAGAATGTCTTCATTCAATTGGTTATTGATCACTTCGGAGATATTATACAATGACTTGTTGATGTAGTCAAAGTTCCTCCAGATTACCTCGTTTTGCTTTTTAATCACATTTTCGGTGATTTCTTGAACAGAAGATTGATTTTTAAACATATCCAGCAGAAACCTTTCATTTTCATTTATAAAATTTCCCTTGACATTCCATAATAACTCAATAACATCACGCTGCATGAACTCAAATGACTCTAGTGGTACCATATAGCTGTTTATAGTATTTAGTAGAATGTCTTCATTCAATTGGTTATTGATCACTTCGGAGATATTATACAATGACTTGTTGATGTCGTCAAAGTTCCTCCAGATTACCTAGTTTTGCTTTTTAATCACATTTTCGGTAATTTCTTGAACAGACGTTTGATTTTGAAACATATCCAGCAGAAACCTTTCATTTTCCTGAGATTTTCGAATTTTTGGTTGCAGGTTTTTATTTTTTACTCTTTTTGACCTTCGTATTTCTTTCTTATTATCATTTGTATCCGTGGTAGGAAAAGGACAAAAATTTTGGATCAACCGTTTCGTCTCACCAGTGCTGGTCCTTACGTCTACCATTCTACACTTCCCGTCTTTTACGAGACTAGTTTTCATTACCCTCCCCCTTCTCCAATTCATTGGAGGAACATTGTCTTCTTTCAGAAGGACCAACTCACCAGGTTTAACATTATCGGACGGATATTTCCACTTAAATCTTTTCTGAAGCTCTGTCAAGTATTCAGATGACCTTTTCCAAAATTCCTTGGAATTTCTCTCCACTGCTTTCCAGTGATCCCGCAGCCCGTGATAACATTTATTATCACTACGGTCAACAATAGTTGACAGAGCTTCTCCAGACAAAAAATGGCCAGGCGTTACTACTTGAAAATCATTGGGATCATCAGAAAGGGGGATGAGTGGCCGTGAATTTAAAACGGCTTCAATTTGTGACATTAATGTGCACATTTCTTCAAATGTCATAACCCATACCACATCTGCACATACCACCTTGAAGAAATGTTTTTTCACAGCTTTCCATAACCCTCCTACGTGGGGAGATCTTGCTGGTATAAATATCCACTCAATTTCGTGATTTGCACAAAAAAGCGACAATGCTGTATTGTGATATTCATTTCTAAATAGTTCGAAAATTTCTTTTAAGCTATTTGCAGCTCCTTCGAAATTGGTTCCGTTATCGGAGTAAATCTTTGATGGACAACTGCGACGTGCTACAAATCGTTTCAGAGCACCAATAAATGCCGCTGAGCTTAAATCTGAAACCACTTCCAAACGTACTGCTTTGGTTGTGAAACATATGAACACACAAACATATGCTTTGTCAATCTTTTTACCTTTCACTTTGTGATGAATATTTATAGGACCCAGAAAATCGGTGCCAACTATTGCAAATGGTCTGGTTCCGATTAATCTGTCCTGAGGCAAATCTCCCATTAATTGATGTAGGGGACGTGGATTAGCTTTAAAACATCTATAGCATTTGTTTACAATTGTTTTCGCTAATTGCCTACCCCTAAGGGGCCAGTATTTTTGCCTAACAATTGCGAGCAGACCTTGAGGACCAACGTGAAGATGTTTTACTTGAACATATTCTATTAATAACCATACCCAATTATTTTTATAAGGAGAATCGGATGTTTTGCTTCATAGGACAATCTACTTTTTTCTATCCTTCCACCCACTCTAATAATACCATCCACAATTATTGGGGAAAGTGTGACCATTTTTGAATCACCTGAAATCCTTTTATTTGTAAGGAGCACTTTCTTCTCTTTTGCGAAATGCCTTTGTTGTATATCTCTTACTATCACCGAAAGAGCATTTTGCCTATAGAAAAGCCATGATTGTATCTGTCTTTTAAGCAAAATGTCCTTAAATTTAATTATTTGGGCGACAACATTTTGAAAAAAGACAAACTTGTTTCTATGATTAATTCTATTTAAAAATGTATCATGAACTCCAGTAATTGCAACAATCTTTATTTTCTAGATATCAGGCATATGATCTTTGGGAACAACTTCAAACATTTCTCTATGACTCGTGGATTCTTATAGCCTGTTTCCATAAAAATATTTAATACGGTTAAGGTGTTCGAAAATCGATCAGCAGATCTAGTGTTTCCATACATAATCCGGTCCGGGCTGTCAAATCAAAAAGAAGAAATAAACAGCTGTTGTTTTGCTTGTATATTTAAGCAGCTATTTTTAAAATTGTGCATCGCTTTAATTTATAATACAGTGAACAAAATAACAATAATATTCAAAATTGTTGAAATGTATTGTGGTATGGTGACGAAATTCGCAAGTTTACAGAATTTGGAAAGCGAAAAATCGTACATCGTAAATAGCAAATTCCTCTCAGTATGTCGAGTTCTTTTTGGCATTTGGCAGAATAGTTTGGTGACATAAATTATCTCTTTCTAACTTATTGGCACTAGAAAAGGAGAAAGATATTGTGTCTGCAATTCCGAACTTCGAAACAGACTTGCAAACTAAAAACTGAGGCTAAAAACCAAACGCATTTTGGTTTAGCGCTGGAATAGTAACAACAATTTCACGGAAGTTAAAACAGTTTACGAGTGGTTTTGGGGCTTAAAACAGTTTATTCCAAAAACCTGGAAAAACCATTTTATGGAAACACCTTATTAAGAAATTCTGGCCCTTCAAACCATAAGTTGTTATTAACTATTTCCCCTGCTAATAAGCCCCGTGATATCAGGTCAGCTGGATTATCTTTTGATTTTACGTATCTAAAACTATTACTATTACAATTCGTTTGAATATAACTAACTCTATTAGACACGAAAATCTGTAACGTTGCGGGATCTAGTTTCAGCCAACTTAGGACAATTGTCGAGTCAGTATAAAATATAATTTCAGTAAACTTAATTTGTAGACTATCCAAAACTTTTTTGTATAGTTCTATTAACAACACGGCTGCACATAATTCCAATCTGGGCATTGTTATTATCTTGGTAGGTGCAACTCGTGACTTTGAAGCCACTATATTTGTAAGAATCTATCCTGTTTCGTCATGGGATTTAATGTAAATAACCGCTCCGTATGCCTTCATTGAAGCGTCACAAAACCCATGCAACTCTACAGATTTTGTATTTCTACAGGTAATATGTCTGGAAATTTTAACAGAATTTAACTTCGGCAAGTCATTTTTAATTTTCTTCCATTTATTTTGCATGTCGTCTGGCAATTCCTTATCCCCGTCGATCTTTAGTTTCCAGAGTTCTTGTAACAATATCTTTGTAGAAAGAATAACTGGATTTACTATACCTAGTGGATCGAATAATTTAGATATGTCTGATAAAATGTTTCTCTTTGTGATTTTATTATGGCAATCCCAATTACATTTTATCCGAAATTTATCTGAGCTTGGTCTCCAAGTCACACCTAAAGCCTTTACTATATAAGTCTGATCCATTCTGATATTTAATTCTACCTGCCTATCTTCATTGGCAATTGCTTCTAATAATTTTTCATTATTTGAGCACCATTTTCGTAATCGAAACCCATACTTATTTAAAATAATATTTACCTCTTTTTGAAGCGTTTCTACCTCCTGTAAACTGTCTCCACCTGTCATTAAATCATCCATATAAAAGTCTGATTTTATGATTTTTGCTGTTTTCGGGAATTTGAATTTTTCCCTTTCAGCGGTTTCTTAGAGACATTTAACAGCTAAATAAGGTGCACAAGAAGTTTCATATGTTACTGTTTTCAGAGCATATGTTTTTAAAGGCTCCTGAGCATTCCAGCGCCAATAAATTAATTGAAACTTCTCATCATTTTCTTCTACCCAGATCTGCCTATACATTTTCTCAATGTCCACTGAAAAAACGTACCTGTATTTTCTGAATCTAAGCAGGATATTAAATAAGTCTTCTTGTAGTCTGGGACCAGTGTACAAAATTTCATTTAAGGAGATATTTTTTGAGGTTTTGGTTGAAGCGTCAAAAACTACCCTTAATTTAGTTGTGGCGCTTTCTGGCCGAACAACGCAATGATGCGGAATATAATATTTTATATCGAATTTTGTCTTATATCTTTTATAATTTTCATGTGCCCTAAATGTAAATATTCTTTCATAAATTGCGTATATTGTTCCTTAAGATGTTTGTCTTTATTACGCCTTCGTTCTAAATTATAAAAGCGTCTCTCAGCCTGCAGTGTTGATTCACCTATATCCTTTAAGGATTTATTGAAAGGCAGCGAGACTATAAATTTACCATCAGAACCTACTTTCAAATTTTCTTGGAAATGTTGCTCACATCTCTTTTCCCCAGCGGTTTGATGCTCATTTTGATGTTGAATCTCTTCCAACTCCCAAAACTTTCTCAATTGGTTTTCTTAATTAATTTCGCTATGTGAGACACACACAAGGAATTTGTCTCTACATTTGCACGACCACAAGCTATCCAACCAAAAACACTATTTTAGAGAACATACCTTTCTTCACTAAACTTTATTTGACCTTGTTTTATTAGAGTGTAAAATATTTCGGCACCTAATAAAATATTAATCCTACTGGGGATGTCAAACTGAGGATCTGCAAGCTTAATATTATCTGGAATTTTCCCCCCTGACTATCTTTTGTGCAGGGAGATCAGAGAATATTTTCTTCACTACCAACAAATCAATATTTGTACCGTAGTCGGAATTCTTCGATTTAATTGGTATTTTTATTCGCTCATTAATATTTGATTTATATTCTCCAATCCCTTCGATAACTGAACTATCTTTTTTCGAATTAACCCCCAATCTATTCTTTAAACTACTTGAAATCAAGCTTACTTGAGACCCACTATCTAGCAACGCTCTTGCTTCTATAAATTTTCCGTGAACATCTTGTACTTGTATACGCGCTGTGGATAAAAGAATGTATTTGCCATTTTCACCTATAAAATCACTCTTTTCTTTAGATTTTAACACGTCACTTTTTGAATTTGGTTTTTCTTTGTGAAGGAGATGGTGATGGGAACCATTGCAAATTTTGCAATTCAATACATTACATTCTTTACTATTATGCCCAGTTTTTAAGCATTTAATGCATAATTTATTTGCAAGAGCTTTACTACATCTTTCATTTGCAGGTGAAGCTCTAAACTTTAAACACTGATTTAATGGGTGAAACATTTTGCAGCTCATGATACTTTTCTCATGAGTAAAGGTAGTTACTTTATTTGCATTAACCTTATTAAAACTATTTGTATTCGGTTTGTGAACCGCTTCCAACGCAAAGCATTCATGTTCTAAAAATTTAAGTAGCGAGTCCATCTGTGGAACCACTTTTGAATCTTTTAAGGTCATTTCATATTTTAATCTCAAGTTATCATCAAGCTTTCGCAATAAAATGAAATTCACAAAAGCTTGTAATAGCTGCTCAGACGTTAGTCTTAAATTATTGAGTGCTTGAAGAGACTCATTTATTGTCGTATGAAATGTCTTGACATTCCAAGCCGATTCAAAAATTAAGGGTGCATCTACTAGCTTCGTAAAATATGCATTTGCTATCGATCTTTTATTAGTATACTGATGATCGAGTAGATTCCACGCTACTGAAAAATTAGTACTTGTTGACGGTAAATTTGCTATGTGACGAGCCGCATCTCCTTTTAGCTTGGATTTCAAAATGCACATCTTTTCAACATTAGCTATGTTTTTGGAGACGATAAGCTGTTCAAACAGTTCTTTAAAAGTTTCCCATTTTGAGTAGTCACCGTCAAAACAAGGAATATCAATAGAGGGTAGAATATATTGCAATTTCTCTTCTTTTTTGTCACATTTTTTCTTTTTTAAAATTTCAGAATATTCCCCTCTTAGGTCATAGAATGCTTGAACAAGCGCATCGTCTTGAAAGACATCCAAGTATTCATAAAAAATTTTATATGCGGTATCTTTGCACTCTTTTACTGCATCGAGGCATTCATTTCCTTCATTGAATGCTTCGATCATATCTCCGAACTCAGTCAGAGCAAACTGGAACCTTCTTATAAGGCCACCATTTTTATCATGCCGTAGTTTTTCGGCTGCTTCATCAACAGACATGTTAGTTAATTTTTTATTTATGAACTTACCTTCTTTTTCCAATAACTTTTGCGTCAGGAAGTCCAGTTTGGTAATAGCCTTGAGCGCAAGTGTACTTACTTTTGAACTAATATCGTCCTTAAAATATTTTTCCTTTTTAAGGGAAGTACTTTGAAGTTGCAACTGCTCGTTATTAGTTTAAAACGTCGGTAATTTTTCCTGAACTTTCCTTTTAACCGTTAGCAGACTCTTTGTCCGTTTCGGCATTTGCTTGCTGCAATTGCTGAGTGGTAGAATCGTTGGATTTCCTCAGCCAGCTCGTATTGCTCTTTTACTATAGCTTCCATTTCACACACCTTTCTTATTATTATTAAATTTTGTTTTTTTTTTTAAAAATTTTATTTTCTCGACTGATGCGGAATTCGCTTTATACAATCGGATCACTTGCTGATGCGTATCACTACACTACGCTTTATACAGCAAAAAAAATTTTTGTAGAGCTGATGCAAATTTTGCTTTATACAGCCAACAATTTAATAATTAATTTAATAAAAAATTTAAAAATTGTTATTATAAATTTTTTTTTTAAAAAACTTTACGTACTTCAAACGAACGTACGGGGTCAACAAAATGAAGAATAACACACTTCACTGAATTTCAATTGCCAACTAACTCCTGTTTCCAAGAGTTTCTTTATTTATAAGATTCTTAACCTACCTAAACATGGGACGAACGCAGTTCGCACCATGTGTATACCTTATCTAATGCTTACTTATATGACCTGAAGTCTAGCTGTCGCCATAGTTAATTGGTTTTTGTCTGTCATGAATAAGACAGCCAGACTTCTAATCATGCATACGTTCTCATCAGTTGCTAGTTCTACTGATAGAGAAACGTATCCTAAACAAACATATTTCACAAACATTCAAATACAAACATTCACAGGACCTTACATATTTACTCAGATAAAGAATTCAGCACTTTGTACAGTTTTATATATTTCAACAAGCCTTATGATCCCACTCTTGGATAAATCTTAATTGGGAACCATTAACAAAGCAAGTTAAAGTGGCGAATGAAACTCTAGAAACCCGATGGAAGATATCATAGGTCAAACATGAGTATTAGCAAATATCATCTCGCTAGTATCCCAACGTGCTTCAATCTAGACAGAAATGGAGATAACAAGTCAACAACATTAAGCTATGGGCAATAGTAATAGTCAAAGAAGACAACACTCCAGTACTTCATTGGCCACTCGAAAGAATCACAAAAATCTATATGGTAGAAGATGATCTGCTTCGAGTAGATGAAGTACGATAACGAAAGTATTCAAGCACCCCATACAACTCCATTGCCAATAGAAGACAATCACTTTAAGCCACTGTTCACGACAAGCTTTTCAATACTCAGCATTCACGCAATCCAACGACGATACGGCAGAAACACAACCAAAGAAGCGAAAGTCATCCAATATAGCCACAGTGCTTCTGATCACCATGTTAATGATGCCCCTGGCCTGGAGATTAAGAGTTGAGAACAATGAGTTCGAAACTAGAAGTCCATATTCAACGCAACCTTGAACATATTTAAGCAAGACTATACCTTTTTCAGGTGTACTTCAGAAAACTGCAATTGGACTTCAGAATTGTCAGTTGTACTTCAGGTTTTTACAAATTGACTACAGAATAACGACATGGACTTTAAAAAAGTAAAAATATGTTTCAGTCCATTTGAAATATTCTGAATTCAACCTCTAATAATCTGAAGTACTTGTGGAAAAGGTGTAGATACAATCCATCCCAGCACTGTATTTTGAAGCGTAGGAAGTTCGTCGGAGAGTCTGATTTTTCCAACTGTCATCAATTGATGATAAAATTCAGCTACTAGCAGCACATAAATCGGAGCACCTAGAAGTGTATTTCAAGGTGCGTCCATTAGATGCAACTGTTTGAATGATAGTAGCACCGAATAAAGTGTAACCCCTTTGTGAGCTTTAGTTGATGCCGAAAGCGCAATTGGCAATGCTGGCCTTGCATTCTTGATAATTGAATCTTGTTCGATTGCCGGAATGACGTCGGAGCTGTAGTAGTTGCATTAAAATTGTGGAGCATTGTAATGTTACGTGTCCCTTCCTGAAACAGTTATTGCATACCTTATTTTGTTTAAGTAATTCATATTTTGGTTTTAATGATTTCTCTTTAAATGTGGAACATGCGAATAACGGAGCTTGCAGGCAATGCACTGATTTGAAGCCCTTGTGGTGGCTACTGTCAAAACGTTGCGTCATAGTCATAGTTTGCTCCAGATGCAGATAAATGTTTTATTTACCATTTGTTAGATTTGTTGTTAAGTAGAAAGTTTTTGTATGTTACTAATTGACTGTTGAATCAATTGGACGTACATATCACGGAAGTAAACCCATTTTAAATATGTAGTTCCCATAAAAAATGGGAAGAATAATTTTTAGTAACTGGACTAGTGAAAATTGTTGTCGCTGTGCAGCACAATGTTGTCTTAAAAAAATTAGTGTATTTTGGATTCCGAAATCCATATTGCTGATTCCAAACGTCTCTGCTGAATACTCCTTATTTTATATCCATGATTTAGATGCCTGAATCAAGACTGAATTGTTATCAATTAACTGCTGTTAATTTCCTTTCCTTTCTAGAAACTGTGCCTTCAGATAATAGTATGTAGATGGATGAGAAACAGCAGCATCAGCTTCTATGTCGTTAATCATTCGAGTTAGAGCCCTTATCAGACACATTTGATTGTTCAAGATGTCATGTTCCTTGTCTACATTGAGCAATTGTATGATTTCGTCGTGCTGTGTGCAAAATGTTTTCCATAATACATCCAATCGTTGTAACCGTTCGTCAGGATATTGCTCGGTTTTTCTGGTTTTTTAATCTGGTTTTATAATGATTTTTATACCCTATACACGAAGTGATGAGGGTATATTCACTTACTGCTTCCGTTTGTAACGCATTAAAGGAGGCATGACAGGTATACAAAAGTATATATATTCTTGATCAGCGTGACCTCCTGAGTCGATTTAGCCATGTTCGTCCGTCTGTCTGTCTGTCTGCCTGCCTGTCTGTGCAAATCACGATTACAAGAGAACGAATAGAGATATCTTCATCAAACTTGGCACGAATATTGTCTATCACTCATCGGTATTGAAAATGGGCAAAATCTTAAACCAAAAATCAATCTGGGCGAAAAAACCATTACCACGCCTTCTTTTTATAATGAATATAAATTCATCCATGCTTATAGCTCAGCATGGCCAGGCCGAAGTTAACACTCTTTCTGGTTAATGTTAGTTCCTTCATGTTAGTGCTGTCCTACATTCACAGAATTTTGGATTTATCAGGATTTGGACGAGGATTATCAAAATGTTGTTGCAGCTGTCGCTCAGTTTGAATGTGAAAGAAGGAATGTCAGGTTCCAGTCCTGTCACGGTCGCCAATGTCTACGGTTGCGTCTACCCTATGTGATTCCCAAGGACAAATGTGTTTTTATGCCTTAAACGAAGAAGTCTGCGGGGCGAGACGCAGTGAAATCCGAAAAGGCATCTTTCACAGCTTCTTGAGATCTGAAGGATTTTCCTTGTAAGAACTAGTCCAATGCCTGGAATAAGTGATAATCCGTTAGTGCAAGGTCTGGTGAATACGGTGTGTGTTGGAGTGTTTCCAAGCCTAGCTGTAATTTGACTAGCGGTGTTCGAGCGACATGTGGTCGTTGTCTTGTAAGAGGATTGGACGGTCTCTATTGACCAATCTAGGCTGTTTAATGGAGAGCTCTCTTATCATCACGTCCAACTACTTGCAGCAGACATCTGCTGTTATGGATTGACCAGGTCTCAAAGCTGTAAAGGATAATTCCAGCGCTGGAGCACCAAACACACACCATAAGCTTTTTCTGATGGATGTTTGGTTTAGCGCTCTGTTTCGGAACCTCTTTTTTATCCAACCATTGTGCCGAACGTTTTTGATTGTCGAATAAGATACATTTTTGATCAACCGTTACAATGCGGTGTAGAAAATGTTCGATTTTATACCGTGACAATAAAGAGACAATAAATGAAGAGAGAGAAGCTTCGAAACGATTTCTTTTTTGACGCTCGTTTAACTCATATAGAACCAATCGATCCAGCTTTTTGACCTTACCAATTTGTTTTAAGTGATCCAAAATCATTGGAATAGAAACGTTAAACACTGCTGCTAGTTCACGCGTAGTTTGAGACGTATCTGCTTCTACTACAGCTTTTAGGTTATCATTATCCAACTTACTCGCCGGTCTTCCACGTGGTTCATTTGCAAGGCTAGAATCACCAGAACGAAAATTATCAAACCAACGAAGTAAGATCCGATGATTAGCTGCACCTTCTCCAAATGCTTCATTTATGTTTCGAGCACGAAATTCATATTCGAAAATTAGCCGCATTTTTTACCTTTTCATTCTCTTATGAAAGGTACTCTATATCAGAAGATTCAAAAAGGAACTACGATTTGCAGTATGAGTTTGAAAGTGTAATGATGCACCTTCATGATAAGAATAAACAAAAAAATTGTTATAGTCAAGTGTCAACTCTCAAACTCAACTCTTATGAAAATCGGACATTTCATACTTAATGACCTAATAATAATTATGATTAAATGCAGAATTGCAGTACTAATACTATGAATAAGCTATATATTGCACCGATGGCAATAACTATCGTGAGAATTAGAAATAACCGAAATATTGGCTGAACTGCTTGCAAACAATATGAGCCACAAAGCAATCGTGAGAATTAAAAATAGTAGAAATACTCGCTGACCGGCTTGCAAGCAATATGAGCTACGAAGCAATCATAAAATAAATTATTAGCAATTGTTATAATATGTGAGGGAGTGTTCTGTGAACCACCCTCTCATACACAATTACATAGTCATCTAGTATTGTACTTAAACACTGAGTTATCAAATGAAATTAAATGTAAAATTATCACTAAGTTTATTGGAAGGAATTAGCAAGTTTATTTAATGAATTCAAATGAAAGAAAGTTACTAAGTTTATTTAGGGAGTTAAGAAGTTTGTTTCAACAAAATTAAATGTAAATTAATTAACAATCGCGTACTGAATTCTTAAGTTATTAAATAAAAGTTTACAATTAAGTACTATTGTATTTCAACTGCTACTTTTAATGCACCTCTGTTAGGAAAACATTGGTAACCGTGTACATCTGAGCGAGACAGAGACATATGCAGAAATTGCTCAGGTTGCTCAGGCATACACATGTACATTTACACGAAGATAGTGGTTAGCAAGAGCGAGACATGCGTAGTTACAGCGAATCAGGCAATGGACGAAACGAACTTCAAGCAATGAATATAAAAGGCGGAACGACAGTGAAGTTCGGTCACTTGGTTTTCAGGAAAGTAGAAACATCTCGGTAAGTTCTAGCAACGCATAATCCCTCAAACTTGTAGTTTCTCTCTCTCCCAACTTATTAGCCTCTCTTCAACTTGTAGCCTCTCCCAACGTACTAGTCTCTCCTCAACCTGTAGCCTCTCACCAATATCGAGCCTCTCCTAACTCATTAATCTCTCTCCAATATCGAGCCTTTCCTAACTCGTTAGTCTCTCTCCAATATCGAGCCTCTCCTAACTCGTTAGTCTCTCTCCAATATCGAGCCTCTCCTAATTCGTTAGTCTCTCTCCAATATGCACCCCTGCCCCTACGCATCCGCGGTCGAATTCATGTGGGAGGCCAAGTCGACCATCACATGATCCGGCTGTGGATAGGGATTGCGGTCGAGACACGTGCGAGGCCAAGTCGACCACCACGCGCCTGTCTGCGATACCTCTGCGCCCTGTCACTATGCGTTGTTAGAACTTCAGAGTATTATTATTATTATATAAAGACAACAACTGCAACGGCAACTCTCCTCGCCGTAACACACCTCAGTTTTTATTTATAGAATATTATACGTAATATTGTTAACGCACCATTGTAATCGCATCGTAGAGTTTAACAATAACCTGGATAATAAACTCAACAGTGGCGACCTGAGCTACCCCAGCTATGGATATGCTTTAAAAAACCTAATATTGAAATCGCGATATGTCCTTAAAACGACCAAAGAGAATTGCATCGTTTCAAATAAGTAATTAGACACACTGAATTTGTAACACGAAGGGCAAATATGCTCCTACTGGAAAAGAATAACTAAGATGTCTATCTAAAAACAGATCGTGGAAATAATAATTACAGCCATCAAGGCCGTCGAGATTAAACTTTAGAACACAACTCTTCTCCATTTGGTGTCCAAGGAGGAGCGTACAAACTTGGGGACTAAGCTGGCTTTAACTCCCGTTTTAGCTTTACCTGTAGATTTAGCAGAATTGTAAGCTGCAAGTAATATCAAACGGATTTCTTACCGTAGCTTTCAATATTCGTTAAGAAATTGTTCGCAACTGTTCACAATTCTAATGAAAATTCTATTCGCAGATGAGTTTAATTTTGTTATTGAAGATTTTTTTACTCATTATACCCTACACCTTAAGGTTATTTATTGTAACGAGGTTTATTCCTCTTTCTTACCTGGATATTACTCTCGGTTGTCCGGAGTCCAATATAAATAATAACACCGTTAAATTTCGAACTTATTTCTTTCGATGAAGGTTTATTCAATTATTATTTACATCTAATTATATATTAATGGGTTAACTTAAAATTATCTTATGTCTACTCTTAATTGGTATTGACCTGTAGGAATTAGAAATGTGTTGAGTCGGGTGCCTCAACATAGGTTAATCGTTCTATATTTTCTCTCTGTGTAAAGGTTAGGATTTAATATTTGCAAAACGCACTTACCGCTCGATTCGCTGGCTTCCAGAAAAGTGACTTTGCACTGATCGGTGGCTCCTTTTATATGCCAAGGGTAGCGGTACTTGGCTACCCCTTTTTTGTGGCTCTCAGGGTCAACGCTCCTCTTGCGTAACCTTGACTTAATCTGCTTGTCGCATTTGTTGTATTAGCGGCTCCTGTTTTTCCAAGGGTACGTTGTTGTTTTTTTTTTTGTTTGGGCAGCCTTGTGTTTGTTGTTGTCTATTGTTTGTCGAAGATTCTGATTGTTTAATCATCTTATGGTTCCAGGCGCTTAGCACTCGTCGCTGCACTTTTTATGTTCCGTCGTCGCTGCTGAGTTTCTATGTGCTTTGAATGTTGTTCTGCTACTGCTTTGTGTATTTGTTGTAAATTTATTTTCTGCTGTTGTTGTTGGTACTTTTTTTCCAAAAATATTCTACTAATCCCTTTAGTGTAGTTGGTAAGTTTTTTTTTCTCCTCTGCTGTGGTGTTGTTGTTGTTGGTATTTTTTTTCTCTATTGCAAAAAAAAATATTCTGCTAATCCCCTTAGTGTAGTTGTTGTCAGGGTTCTGTGCACTTGTTGCTTTTTTTTCTTTTCTAAAACAAGTTTTATTATTATGTGTTTGTTCAATGTAACTTGCCTGTGGTAGTTGTTGCATTTTTCGATTTTGATATTTGTTGTATTCCGTCTTCCCGCTTTCGTGTATGTTTTGTTGTTAGAACAGTGGAGTAGTAGGTATAGGCCGGTTCTGGCACAACTGAAATTTGGGTGCTATTTGGGTGCTATGCTTTGCGTGTGTTAGAGTGAGATAGCGCTATACGGTTGTGTGGGAGGGAGTGAGAAAGAGATATAAATACGGACGGACAGACGGACGGACACAGGGAAGGGGTGGGAGGGGGAGGAAATGGGCGTGGCAACGTGGGCGGACCAAAGTGGGCGTGGCAAAAGTGGGTGTGGCAACGTGGGCGTGTCAACATGGATGGACCAAAGTGGGCGTGGCAAAAGTGGGGGTGGCCACGTGGGCGTGGCAAAAGTGGGCGTAGAAAAAGTGGGCGTAGCAAAACGAACAGACAGACGGATATACATACATACAGATGGACATATATACAGACAGACGGATATACAGACGGACATACATACATACCGACGGACATACATACAGACAGACGGACATACAGACGGACATACATACAGATAGACGGACATACAGACCGACATACATAGCTCGGCGTGCTGACTGTTGCGAGTGTAGTATATTCCTCTGCCTTGTTCTCTGCCCGCCTGTGTATAATTTTTGGTACTTGAGATTTTTTGTTTGCGTTTTGCGTCATTTTTTGTGTACTCTTTGTTGTTGGAACTTTTATTTCTTTTTGATTGCTCTGATTTCATTGCTATGTGGTTGTTGTAGTTCTTTTTCTTCAGCTGGCAGATGTACTTTTAGAAATTTTTGTTTTTGCACAGAATCATAATGTAAACAAACGCAATTAGTCATTTAGAACATGTACGAATTTGTTTGCATATTGAACTTTGAATGGATGCGAATGGCTAGGTAGTAGTTTTGCTATGTTGTTGTTGTTCTTTTTTCTTCATCTCAACGGACTTTTCATCATTTTGCCATGTGGTTGTTGTAGATTTAGTAAATGAGTTATGGGCATTTCAAGTGGTCGGCTGGCTCGCGATCACACTTATTGAATGTACATATATTAATACAATTATTTCAATCTCGGAATTGGCGTTGACATTTTCGGTACTTTCTGTTTACGATTATTTTCTCATGGTCTGATAGACAGACGGACACACATACATACATACATATAGACGGACATACATACAGACAAACGGACATTCATACATATAGACGGACAGACATACATACATACATACGGACAGACAAAGGGCCGACAGATGGACAGTGAACATACACGAATTCAATTCTTCATAAATTCAGTGTCAAAGCTAGCTTAGAGATCAGCTTGATGGCAAAAGTGGTTGGAGGGAAGAGGGAATGGGGAAAGTGTAGGGTGGGAAGACGGACAGACAGAGACATAGTGACAGTGAATATGTACGAATTAAAATTCTTTTGTTTATTTTGTTCTTATTCTTGTAGAAGTTTGGCTTATGTTGTTTTGTATACGATTTATTCTTGCTGTGTTGTTTTATTTTTAGGAATAGAAACACTTGTTAATGATATTGAAGTGTAGACGAGAGGATTGAATAGGTAACCTTAGGATGCTCCACTTATTCTTTTTCTTCATTGTATAGCTTCTGTTAGAATAAGCATTTGATGTCCGTGCGAGAAGAGTTAATACGAGTACAACAAATTTAGGGATTTCTTTTTATACACATGAAGTAGTATTTTGGCGAAGATGTACAATGTTTATGCTTTTGCGTTAGAAATATGCTTGGGTATGCTATACTTGTTTTTCTTTTATTTAATCTAGTTTTTATTTTATTTCTTTTCGGGTATAGATTTTTTTCTTGTTATATAGTATAGGTACTAACTGTACATTTCAAGTGAACTTTGGTTTGTAGCCTCATAGGTTCTTACTAATACGTGTTATTTTTATTTTATGGTTAGCTGACTATATGGATTAATGAAAATTTGATGACATGATTTTTGCAATAATTTGTTTTGTAATATATTTTTTAATTTCAGTGTTTTAAATAATATTTCTCTAGACCTGATTATTATATTGCTTCTAGGAGTAAGAAATTTGTTTGATATGGTTTAGTTAGTTAATGAGCGATGGGTTAGTAAACATATCTTTGAGCAAAGAGATGTTGAGAGACGCATGTTATTTATATTGAAGTGTAGACGTGACAGGCTTGAGTTGGTAGAGCTAGGATGCCATTCTTACTCTTATTTTCTCTCTCTTCTTCTTCTTCTTCTTCTTGTTCTTGCTTTTTTGTTAATACTATTATTATTGCTTCTTATTCTTTTTTGTTTTTTTTTGTACGGAATCATAATGTAAACAAACATCCATGAGCATAAAATTAGCTCCAGCGAGAATAAAGAGTCAATTGTAAAAGTGCCGCCAACGAGTAAAGATCTAATTTTTAATTAAATAAAAGTGTTCTAAAAGTTGCAGTTGTAAAAAGTTGCTCATTTTTCTGAAAAAAGTAAAAGTGAAAAATTTAAATATAGTACTTGAAATCAATACTTAAAGAAAAACAAGTAGAAACAAGTCGAACAAGAGCAAAAAGATAAAGACAGACGTGTTGTGTAAAAATTGAAAAAATTTGTGTGTATAACTTAAATATACTACTGAATTCCAGGAATTTATTAAAATTGCTTTAGCTGTCGATGATATTTAGAAAAGAACCAGTAAACATGCAATTCATCTGCGAAAAGTGTGCTGCTTGTTTCACAGCAAAACGAAGCTTAGTTCGCCACGTAAGAGTCAAGCATGAGAATTTGGTCTTTAAATGTAACAACTGTCAAGCAACATTTGATAGACAATATAAATTAGAAGAGAATAAAAATAAGTCTCATAAAAATGGAGGATCTAGTAGCTCAACGGATTTAAATATCCTACAACGAACTACGTCATATTGCTCAGGATGTCAACAACATATTGAATTGAAAAACTGGGCTTATCACATTAGAACAAACGCGCACAAGCGAAAATGTTGTATTCCGGCAAGCGACAACAAGTTGAAATATATAAGAGATACTTTCAACGAGAGAATAGAGTCTCTCATCTACGAAAATAAGGACGAAAGTACTCTCATCGCAGAAGCATTCTTCCAGAAAGGAAAACCTGACTTAATGCTAGAGCTAATTAACAGCCTCGAAAAGCATTTGTCGTTTAAATTTAATTTGGAGTTGTTCTGCGAATTCACTAAAACATCTGACGACAAGCTCATAGTTGAAATAAAATCATTTCAAACAAAAATGAGGATAGTTCAGTTACCAAACCAGCTGGACCAGATTCTAGACCAAAAATTCGAAAGCTTGTTAACTAAACTGACAGAGTTCCAGGAAAGAGACAGTGGCTGGGCCCTCGCCAAAATATGTCACCTGGAAATAAATATTAACCAGTACAGGCCAATAAAAGGTTCGTCCTATCTGCCTCTACCGAAAGTCTTGGATAAGAAGAAAGCATGCATTAACATTAAAAACGATGACGAATACTGCTTCAAGTGGGCAATCATTGCTGCTCTGAGTCCAACCGACTACAATCCACAAAGACCACAGAACTACAACATTGGAAATATAGCGGCTAATATAATAACACTACCAAACGGAATTGTTGTTAATTTTGAACGATTAACATTTCCTTTACCGCTCACAGAGATTTCGGAATTTGAACGGATAAATAATAATATAAGTGTAAATGTCTTCGGATTTGATGAAGAGCTTGGGGCTATAATAGGACCATTTTATAGCACTCATGTTGAAAAACTACATCACATCAACATGCTTCTTATCCAAGACTTGGAGCTTTCACATTACGTGTGGATTAAAAATATTTCAAGGTAATTATAATTATATCACAATTTAAATTTTTGTTTTTATATTAAGTATAAATTCCAAATAATTTTAATTTCTTTCTTTTGTTACAGATTGATACGCTCGCAATTATCCCGAAATGCCCATGCAGCATACTTTTGCAATTGCTGCCTGCAATACTCAAGGAATGAGAGTACTCTTCAACAACATAAGGAGGTGTGCAATAAAGTTGTCACGGAGATGCCACCGCTGGAAAAAGCCGTAATTAATTTTAAAAATTTTGAACGTAGTTTAGATGTGCCATTTGTAGTATACGCAGATTTTGAATGCATATTAAGTAGATTAGACGACTCCATTAGTAATAAGTTAGTTAATAAACACATGCCGGCAGCTTTTAGTTATAATATACATTGTACTTTTAAACATAGCCTTAGTAAATTTGTTGTATATTCAGGGGAGGATGCTGCCGCAAAGTTCATAGAATATTTAGTTAGGGATATTATAGATATTTATAATAACTACTTAAGTAAAACGACACCTATGCCCTTTTTAAATCCTCAGCAGCTAAAGCACCAATTCCAAAGCAAAATGTGTCATATTTGCAATAAAGAATTGGGGGCTGATAGAGTGGCAGACCATTGCCATCTTACTGGGGAATATAGAGGTCCGGCACATAATGAGTGTAACTTAAAATTTCAAATTGCAAAGTTTGTGCCGGTGTTCTTTCATAATTTTTCTGGCTATGACTGCCATCTCTTTGTTAAAGAATTGAACGCTTTCGAGGGTGATATTAATGTTATCCCCTTAAATAAGGAATTGTATGTATCCCTTTCCAAACGTATACAAGTAAGTGAAAAGAAAAGCATTGAAATAAGGTTCTTGGATTCCTTCCGATTTATGGCTGCTAGTTTGAATGATTTAGCTAGAAACTTATCAGTAACTGATTTCAAAACTGTTCGCCAAGAGTATCCAAAAGACGATGAATTTACACTACTAACAAGAAAAGGTGTATTCCCATACGAATACATCAACTCGTTCGATCGTCTGAAGGAAACCTCTCTTCCTACTCAGGATGAATTTTTCAGTCATTTGACAAATAAGACTTGTTCTACTGAGGATTATGAACACGCAGTTAAAGTATGGCAACAGTTTAAATGTCAAACACTTGAAGAATACATGCTTCTATATTTGAAAACAGATGTTTTAATCTTGACTGACATTTTCGAAAATTTTAGAAAAGTGTGCAAAAAAATTTATAAACTTGATCCTTGCCAATATTACACTGCCCCAGGCTTATCTTGGGATGCGATGCTTAAAACTACTCAAATTGAACTTGAACTGTTTACAGATATAGACATGTACCTGTTCATCCAGAAGAGTATTAGGGGAGGCATTGTCCAATGCTCAAAAAGACATTCCAAAGCCAATAATAAATATATGGACGATTATAATTGTAATGAACCATCCGAATATTTAATGTATTTGGATGCCAACAATTTATATGGCTGGGCAATGTCACAATGTCTTCCTTGTGGAGGTTTTGAGTGGCTATCAGGTACTGATAATTTTGATGTAGAGTCAATTTCAATCAATTCTCCTGTCGGATACATCCTTGAAGTAGATTTAACATATCCGGAAAATCTGCACGATCTTCACAATGATTTACCTTTTTGCGCGGAAAATAAAAAACCCCCAAATTCCAAATCTATTAAACTAATCACTGATTTAACCAACAAAACTCGCTATGTCATTCATTATATTAATCTTCAACAATGTATCCAACAGGGTATGTTGCTAAAGAAAATATATAGGGTGTTAAAATTTAAGCAGTCTTGTTGGTTAAAACAGTATATTGATTTAAATACTCATCATAGAACTTTAGCAAAGAATACTTTTGAAAAGAATTTTTTTAAATTGCTTAACAATGCGGTGTATGGGAAAACCATGGAAAATGTAGATAAGCGTAAAGATGTCAAAATAGTAACCGATTGGGAAAGTAGGGGAAGGCGGTTAGGAGCCCGAGCACTAATAGCCAAACCAAACTTCCACAGCTGTAGCCAGTTTACAGAAGATATGGTTGCTATACAAATGTCTAGAGCTCGCTCTGTCTACAATAAACCCATATATTTAGGATTTGTTGTTCTCGAGTTATCAAAATGGAAAATGTATGACTTCCATTATAATTACATGAAACCGAAATTTACAACAAATCTAGTGCTAAATTATATGGACACTGATTCTTTTATTTATTCCATTCGATGTGAAGATTTTTATGCTGATATTCGGGATGATATCGACTCAAAGTTCGATACATCAGAATATTCAACTACCAATCCTTTTCATATACCGCTTAGAAATAGTAAAGTACTCGGTATGATGAAAGACGAAAGCAAAGGAAAATTTATGAAAGAATTTGTTGGCTTGCGTTCGAAAATGTATTCAATCGACGTTATTGGTTGTGGGGAAACTAAAAAGGCCAAAGGTGTTAAAAATACGGTTATAAATAAGTTAAGTATAAGAGATTATAAAAACTGTCTATTTAATAAGGAAATTATTTATGGAGATATGTTTATATTTAGATCTAAGCTCCACCAAATTTATACGCAATTAGTACATAAGATAGCCTTAAGCCCCCTAGACGATAAGCGTTTTATTAGAAATGATGGTGTACACACATATGCCTGGGGACATTATCGTATAGATTTAGAGCAGGAGTTAAGTCAAGATGAAGACATTTTAAATAATATATAATAAGAAAAATAATAAAATAATAAGAAAAAAAAAAAAAAAAAAAAAAAAGAAGATATATTTATGGATATAGAAATATAGAATATTAATTATAACTATTTTAAAAATAAATAAGAAAAAAATTTGTAAATAGATTTAAGAAACAGATTTATTTTCAATCAATAAAATTGTATATTTACATTTGAAAAATTATTATAATCTTTTATTTATTATCAATGAAATTTCGGAGTAGGATTGCATTTTCCAGCGCGCAGTGTCCATTATGGGAATGGCATATTCTTTGCAGTAAGTATGTATCTCTAAGAGTTTCCAGATTCTCGCAGCCAAAATTTTCCACATTCAATACAGGTTTCCCCAAGATTTCTTCAATCCATTTCGAGGCTTATAAAAATTGATTAATATATGCGTAGAATGTTGGAAAGATAAATATGGATTTCTTGTAACAAGCAAAGACAATACAAGTAATAGTGGACGATATAAAATGGGATTTGATATATACATACATTCAATAATTCGCTGGTTACCACTATATTAATATTAGTATGATATCTTTCAACTGAATACATTTGATATACCTATTCAATAGTTGACAAAAAGGTGTTCATAAGCTGTTCAACAGGTGTTCAAAGGTGTTCAGAGCTGTTCAAAAGAGCTGTATAAATTTGGTGGAGCTTAGATCTAAATATAAACATATCTCCATAAATAATTTCCTTATTAAATAGACAGTTTTTATAATCTCTTATACTTAACTTATTTATAACCGTATTTTTAACGCCTTTGGCCTTTTTAGTTTCCCCACAACCAATAACATCGATTGAATACATTTTCGAACGCAAGCCAACAAATTCTTTCATAATTTTTCCTTTGCTTTCGCCTTTCATCATACCGAGTACTTTACTATTTCTAAGCGGTATATGAAAAGGATTGGTAGGTGAATATTCTGATGTATCGAACTTTGAGTCGATATCATCCCGAATATCAGCATAAAAATCTTCACATCGAATGAAATAAATAAAAGAATCAGTGTCCATATAATTTAGCACTAGATTTGTTGTAAATCTTGGCTTCATGTACTGATAATGAAAATCATACATTTTCCATTTTGATAACTCGAGAACAACAAATCCTAAATATATGGGTTTATTGTAGACAGAGCGAGCTCTAGACATTTGTATAGCTTCTGTAAACTGGCTACAGCTGTGGAAGTTTGGTTTGGCTATTAGTGCTCGGGCTCCTAACCGCCTTCCCCTACTTTCCCAATCGGTTACTATTTTGACATCTTTACGCTTATCTACATTTTCCATAGTCTTTCCATATACTGCATTGTTAAGCAATTTAAAAAAATTATTTTCAAAAGTATTCTTTGCTAAAGTTCTATGATGAGTATTCAAATCAATATACTGTTTTAACACCCTATATATTTTCTTTAGCAACATACCCTGTTGGATACATTGTTGAAGATTAATATAATGAATGACATAGCGAGTTTTGTTGGTTAAATCAGTGATTAGTTTAATAGATTTGGAATTTGGGGGTTTTTTATTTTCCGCGCAAAAAGGTAAATCGTTGTGAAGATCGTGCAGATTTTTCGGGTATGTTAAATCTACTTCAAGGATGTATCCGACAGGAGAATTGATTGAAATTGACTCTACATCAAAATTATCAGTATCTGATAGCCACTCAAAACCTCCACAAGG